>OX246743.1:20415543-20449043 GCA_945910005.1 Isoperla grammatica
ACTTTTTTAAATTTTGAACGCTTATAGATACGCGATCAGCCGATTTGTCAGTCAGCTATTTTATGGAAAGTGGTTTTGTAGTGAAATATGACTTAAACTCCTTTATTACATTTCTACTGAGCCTATTCTGTTATAAATGGGCAAAATGGTACTTTCAGATATAACCAAATTTACTCGCAAACTATTGAAGTCACTGTCAAGTTGCGAGCTAGCAAGCAGAAATTTTGAGGCTTGTTGTTTCTTATTAATTTGCTTAGAACGCACATATGGGCCTTCACGTGTAAAAATCGATAAATGATGATAGGTATGTGGAACAACATGATGAGCTGTGAACACCACTGTTAAAAATTAGATTAAAGAAAGAAGAAATTTCCCAAAAGTGGCAGTTGAATATATCAAACTATATTGTTTCCTATAATTTGTTTAAAACGCATATAAACACGTTTAAAAAAAGGTAAACCACAATACGTATGTGGAACAACATGTTGAACTGTGAACACCATTTTAAAAATTAAATAAAGAAAGAACTTTTAGTACCAGCCAGACTGGCATGTTTTATATTTCAAACTAAACTATAAAACAGTAAGCTCTGAGGAGAAAAGCGGAAATCTCAGTAGCACATCTAGATGGTCTATACTCTATATTAGTAGAGGAGCAAAAGGTATCTCGTGCGCCTTTCGTGAAAGAAAATTGTGGTAAACGGTATTCTGTTATGGCATTCTATACGAGTATTTTGCACCTACCTGGCACATCCTGGCACGCTGCAGAGGGCGCCAGGAGCGTCGTGACGTCATAGACACGTTTTAATTAATAACTTTTGAACGGTTTATGTCACATAAAATATCAAGAGGACAATTTTATGAAGTCATACTATACGAGTATGTTGAATCTATCTGGCACATCCTGGCGCGCTGCAGAGGGCGCCAGGAGCGTCGTGACAACATATACACGTTTGAACTAATAACGTTTGAACGGTTCATGTCACAGAAAATATTTAGGGAACAATTCTACTACGAAATACTATTTGAGTATTTTGCACCTACCTGGCACATCCTGGCATGCTGCAGAGGGCGCCAGGAGCGTCGTGACGTCATATACACGTTTTAATTATTAACGATTGAACGGTTCATGTCACAGAAAATATCTAGGAAACAATTCTATTACGAAATATTATTTGAGTATTTTGCACTTACTTGGCACATCCTAGCACGCTGCAGAGGGCGCCAGGAGCGTCGTGACGTCATACACGTTTTCATTAATACCTTTTGAATGGTTCATGTCACAGAAATTATCAAGAGAACAATATAGTAGAAAATTTAAAGACAAATTGATTGATATGTACCAATAGGGAACTCGCAACTGACGTCACATCAGGACTACAACAATGGAACAAATGAATTGAACTGATGGACACACAATCAGCTGTCAAAATAATAAAATTGCAACCATAGAAATAAAAACAAGTGTAGCAATAGTAACTGCTCGCCATTTAAAACTTTTAATGATAGACAACGACTAAGTGACAGTTTTGTATGTGTACTTGTTTGTTTTTTGTTTTGTTTTCCAAAATCTGAAGAAATTATTTTTTGACAGCTTGTTGTTTGTCCATCGATTCAATTCATTTGTTTCATTGTTGTCTTTTGGTGTTGCTAGTGCCCTATAGGGTAATCATGTAATATTTAAGGGAGATATTGATAAACAATAATAATAATTGGATGTGTATACGAAATAAAGAGCAACCCTCATCGTAATATTTGTTTATTACTATTTGGGAGTTGTAATTTTATCGCTGTGAAGGACTTAATAGTCATCGTGATCCCAACATACCCATGGATATCTGTTATTTAACAATAATAATAATTATTATTATTTTTATACGAGTTGCTATTCATAGAGTGATTAGTAAAACTCATGTGTGCTAGTTCTCTTCATCTTCATCATCATTGTCTTCATCCCCATCTCCCATGTTAACGGCATTGAAGCACTCTTGTTCCTCGTCCTTAGTAGAGCAACCACAAAGCTCGGTGCACCTCATGTTATTAATTGCTTTGCAACTGCATCTTGAAACACACCTTGATTTTAAGCAGTTGCACTTAACTTGTTGAATGACAGCAGCTGGTGCAGATTCGAGGGTTGTCATGACTGCCACACATACTCGTACTCAAGTAGCCATCCGCAGTCTTTGGGTAATAAGTCGATAGGGTCCACACCCAGCATTGATGGTGAGCACTCAGTATGGCTTGGAGAAGTGCGGCTTTGGTGGGTGGAAGTTTATTTGCTTGGCAAGACGTTTTTGTGAAACATGCTTCATCGAAGCTCAGACACTGAGCACAGTTTAGTGAATGGACAGTATAGTTTGCAAACAAACATCTCTAGACCACTTATCACGGAGTCTTTTAGAGCAACAGTTGAACCTAGTTCTTTTAATGCTGAAAATATTTCACATTCGAATTGTGTGAGAGCTTTCCAGCACGAGATCTTCCCGTTTGGACAAACAAGAATATAAACGTTCCATTCTGTGCCATTGGAGGTGACCACGCTCTGAGCAAATAATACGATCATGAGAGTCAGAAGGTGGACTTACAGGTTTGACTCGAAATCCTGGGGCACGATCTTGATATTTCCTCATTGCCCCAGAAATGGTTTGGTTATCCAGTGAAGCAAGACCACTTGCTGGCCTTGAAACACTACCGAAACAATCGAGCATCATTGCAAAGAGAAAATGAGAGTACATACCGACGTTCCAGACGAATTTATTAATTTAGTAAGAAAAACAGTGGTGCCCTAAGATATTGTACGTGATGTTCCGAGGATAAATGATATTGGTATTGAAATATGTGAATGAGTTCATTGTCAATCGAATTGAGAGTAACTAGCTTGTGGTCTCCAATAAAGAAACTGAATCAAAAATGTGGAAATTTACTACCAAGAAGGTTTAAATACACAACAAATCTGAAGTAATTGAGTTAAAAGGAGACGTCTTCTTTTATGGTGAGAATGCTAATGATAGCAAGTTCTCGACCTGAATTAGATCTGAACAAGTTCTCCGTCGTCCGTCGGTCATTATTTGCTGCTGATGGTACGCTACACCACTTCCCGGTGAAGAGCAAACTGATGGCAATTGTAGAAAACCTAATTGAGAAGACACCAGAGGAAATGGACATTGAAGATTACAATGATCATTTAACATAGGCAATAATTGACGGAATGGCCGTAGTTCAGAATTTGACTAAACTTCCACACACCAGCACTTGTGAGGATCTAGCCAAACTTCTTGTCATGCGCATTGACAACAGTTATAGTTAGTGTTCAGAGGTCCACGTTGTATTTGATAGATATGACATCCCTGTTTCATTAAAATCGGCTACTAGAAAGACCCGGCAAGGAGGAAAAGCTGCTGTAGCTTATCGCATTACAGACAACATGCCAATCGGGCACTTGAGCATGTCACAACTACTAGGTCACACCAAAACCAAGCAAGAGCATGACCAAATATTTTGCACAGAAGATAATAATCGAGCCTCACAGACCATGGAGCGACAACCAGTTGTCGCATGGAGTAACAAGACTATTAGTACAAAAACACTTCTACCACACCTAAATAGTGAACAACAGAGCCGATACAAATATGTTGCTACATGCAGTAGATGCGACAAAACGAGGAGCTACACAAATATCTATTTTTCCCCAGATACAGATGTCTTTATTCTGGTACCGAGACGTTACACCGATCTCTGTAAAAATACTGTGTTCATTACAGGTAAAGGGGGAAATAATAGAAGGATATCACTTGGGTCACAATACAACACATTTGGGCACGATCAAGTTTCAGGACTAGCTGGATTTCACACATTCAGTGGTTCCGACAACACTGGGGGATTTTAAGAAAGGGGAAGCTTTCATGCTGGAAAGCTTTCAGAGAATCCGACTGTGAAATATTTTAAACCAAGAACTAGGTTTAACTGTTGCTCTAAAAGACTGTGATAAGTGGTCTAGAGAAGTTTGTTTGCAAACTGTAGGCCTAGTGTCCATCAGGCGCGTCGGAACGTTTTTGTTATAGGGTGGGGGGGGGGGGGGGGGCAATTTCATTATCAATTTAGATGGTAATGGTAAACAAAAATGGATTTAAAAAAAGGTTTTATATAATATGTATGATTATACACAATTTGAGTCAGAGGTTACCATGTCAAAAATACACTTTTGAATACATGATTTAATAATAATAATAATAATAATAATAATAATAATAATAATAATAATAATAATAATAATAATAACAATAATAATAATAATAATAATAATAATAATTGCAATAGGCTTATGAACGTATATTTTTAATACCACATACATATAATATATATTTTCAACTCTTAAAATCTGCCTCCCCATGCCCCCATGGCATGAAAGTTAGGGGGGGCAATGCCCCCCTTCCCCCCCCCCCCCCCCCCCCCCGACCCCCGGTTCCGACGCCAGTGCTGTCCATTAACTAAACTGTGCTCAGTGTCTGAGCTTCGATGAAGCATGTTTCACAAAAACGTCTTGCCAAGCAAATAAACTTCCACCCACCAAAGCCACACTTCTCCAAGCCATACTGAGTGCTCACCATCAATGCTGGGTGTGGACCCTATCGACTTATTACCCAAAGACTGCGGATGGCTACTTGAGTACAACGAGCATGTGTGGCAGTCATGACAACCCTCGAACCTGCACCAGCTGCTGTCATTCAACAAGTTAAGCGCAACTGCTTAAAATCAAGGTGTGTTTCAAGATGCAGTTGCAAAGCAAATAACGTGAGGTGCACCGAGCTTTGTGGCTGCTCTACTAAGGACGAGGAGCAAGAGTGCTTCAATACCGTTAACATGGGAGATGAAGATGAAGACAATGATGATGAAGATGAAGAGAACTAGCAAACATGAGTTTTACTAATCAATCTATGAATAGTAACTTGTATAAAAATAATAATTATTATTATTATTGTTAAATAAAAGATATCCATGGGTATGTTGGGATCACGATGACTATTAAGTCCTTCATAGCGATAAAATTACAACTCCCAAATAGTAATAAATAAATATTACATGATAACCCTATTGGTACATATCAGTCGATTTGTCTTTAAATTCTCTACAATATTGTTTTCGTGATAATTTCTGTGACATGAACCGTTCAAAAGGTATTAATGAAAACGTGTATGACGTCACGACGCTCCTGGCGCCCTCTGCAGCGTGCCAGGATGTGGCAGGTAGGTGCAAAATACTCAAATAGTATTCCGTTATAGAATTGTTTCCTAGACATTTTCTGTGACATGAACCGTTCAAACATTATTAATTAAAATGTGTATATGACGTCACGACGCTCCTGGCACCCTCTTTAGGGTGCCAAGATGTGCCATGTAGGTGCAAAATACTTGTATAGTATTTCGTAGTAGAATTGTTCCCTACATATTTTCTGTGACATAAACCGTTCAAACGTTATTAGTTCAAACGTGTATATGACGTCACGACGCTCCTGGCGCCCTCTGCAGCGCGCCAGGATGTGCCAGATAGGTTCAACATACTCGTATGGTATGACTTTATAAAATTGTCCTCTTGATATTTTCTGTGACATAAACCGTTCAAAAGTTATTAATTAAAACGTGTCTATGACGTCACGACGCTCCTGGCGCGCTCTGCAGCGTGCCAGAATGTAACAGGTAGGTGCAAAATACTTGTATAGAGTGCCATAACAGAATACCGTTTACCGCAATACTCTTTCACAAAAGGCGCACGAGAACTAAAATCTTAACTTTTGCTCTTCTACTATATGTCCCTTTTCACTGACATGAGATACATATTATGCTCCTCTTACTATTGCTTCATAATCTATATATATATATATAGGCCTATATATGATAGGTAGAAGGATAGACCCCAACAGCTTACCTGAATTGTAGACCGTGGTGGTATAGAGAAAAGACAACATATATAAAGGACAACACATGTTTTCGGAAAACTTGTGTTGTCCTTTATATTTGTTGTCTTTATCTCTATACCACCACGGTCTACAATTCAGGTAAGCTGTTGGGGTCTATCCTTCTACCTATCATATTGCTAGCCTTTTGGCCTCTCTTTAATCCTGTATATATATATCTCTGGCTCCTGTTTCCAACTTAAGTTAGGTCAGAGGGTGGCTATAGCCACCATGGTTTCTAAGGCACTTCAAGAGTTCCTAACACCGGCTTGCCAGGCCTGTCATGTCCTCTTCAAATTCACTCTCTTTTCTTCCCACCAGCTCACGCCATCCACTTCTGTCTTCCCACAGTCTTTTGCTTGCACTTCTTGCCAACTTCCACCTCTATCTTCTACATCATTTCTTATTTGATCTTGCCACCTCTCTCTCGGTCTACCAACTCTTCTTTTAACTTGGTCTCCACTTTCAAAATCTGTCTTTGGGATTCTGTTCTTTCCCATTCTTCTGACATGTCCATACCACCTCAACCTTTCTCGTCCTATTTTATATAACAGCTTTTCAACTCTAACTTTTGTCCTGATTTTCTGGCTTCTAATTTTGTCTAGCTTTGATATTCCGGCTATGGCTCTTAAAAAACTTCATGGAGGCTGCCTGGATCCTACTTGCATCTCTCTCTCCTAGTGTCCAGGTCACTGAACCATATGTAAGGATGGGTAAATAGTATACCTTATACAGTAGCACCTTACATTCTCTAGGGAAATCCTCATTCCACAGTAACTTTCTTACTTGCTGATAAAAAGATTCCGCTTGCGCCACCCTTTTACCAATCTCACTTCCCATCTTTGCCTCCTTTGTGATAATGCTTCCTAGGTATGCAAACTCTTCTGTCTCCTCGAGTTCCTCTTCTCCAATTTTTATTTTGTCTCTAATTGTTCTACTCGTTTCTTTCTTTCTTGATCTTTCCATCACCATAGTTTTACTTTTATTTATACTGATTTTTAGTCCAAATTCCTCTGTTATGAGTTTCCATTTCATCACTTTCCTCTGAACCTCTTCAGCTGTATCTCCCCATACCAGAATATCATCAGCATAAATCATTGTTCTTGTACCTGGTCCTTTTACCCCTGGTTCCACCTTATTTAATATTTCGTCCACGACGATTGAAAACAGTAATGGGGATAATACACTACCCTGTCTTAAGCCAGAGTTAGTCTTGAACCATTCTGTGAATTTGTGTAAGTTTGCCTAACGGCTGGTTTGAGCTTGGGGGGAAGGATAGGAAGGAACCAACAGCTTACCTGGTAGTAGTTGCGGCCTTCGGAGTAGATAGAAACAAAAAAAGATATATACAAAACGTCGAGACGGTTTCGGCCTGACGTGGCCTTGTCGATTGTCGATACATGCTCCTTATTCTGTCACTCATGTTGTTGTTAACACCCTTATTGTTTAGACACTCCCATACTTTTTCTTGGGGCATGCGATCATATGCTTTTTCTAGGTCTAAAAACACCATGTGTACATTTTGTCCTGCCTCCCACCTAGTTTCCATTATTTGCCTAACTGCAAATATCAAGTCCGTGGTTGACCTTCCACTCCGGAAACCATACTGTTCTTCCCTTAGTTGTTGCTCTACCGATTTTTTTAGTCTTACTTGTAATATTCTTTCGTATATCTTAGCTCCTTGACTCATTATATAGCGACCTATATAGCGTTAGATATTTTCAGGGGTTGGTTGGTGGCCCCCAAGGGGGCCCCCACCCGGGGGGGCCCCGTACGGGTTTCTGTAGTTCCGTACCTGCCAGTCCGCTCCTGGGCGAATGGGACCCAGGTGTGTATTCAAGTCAACAAATATACAAATTTTCTCAAAGGTGTTTCCAGATACATCCAGACAACAGTATATCTCAGTGTATCTTTCTAGTTAATTTAATACAATTTTCCATTTAGTATGTACACAAAATAAAAATCTCTTTACTTAGGCTAATCATCTTATTATTATGGTGAATAATGGCTTCCGGTCATTCCTTAGTCTTCCACACCCACACGTAAAACATTCACATATGATCATTTTACATCAATGTAACCTATTTGATTGCGGGCTAGTAAAAATGCTCCCGGGCTAGAGATCTATTGTTGCCACTAAGACTAGTGCAAAACAAGTTAATTTCAACCTTTGGGTGTGTGTGCAGTTTGACATTTGGTCAGCTAGAGGATATAGGTAAATTCTAATTTGGGAATCTGTTAGTAACTTGTTTCCTGTCCTGCTACATGCAAGTCAAAATCAATTTTGTAAATGAAAAATCCCTTGAACTGCTCCATATGTGACGTGTAAGGAGTACTTGTGTCGTTGTTG
The DNA here is from genome assembly GCA_945910005.1 of Isoperla grammatica. NCBI lineage: Eukaryota > Metazoa > Arthropoda > Insecta > Plecoptera > Perlodidae > Isoperla > Isoperla grammatica. The sequence goes on from OX246743.1 coordinate 20,423,843, forward strand.
CAGGCGGCTGACCGGAGACGACGAGCAGAAAACAGACGTCCACTACAACTCGATGACTGGCGAGGGTAACTTCAACTGGCGGTTCGTGTTCCCGTTCGACTACTTGCCGTCCGAGAAGAAGATGGTTGTCCACAAGAAGGAGTCCCTGTTCGCGAGGGAGGAGACGGAGTTCAGGCTGCCGTGTCGACTGGTGCTCCAGATCTGGGACAACGATGTCGTGTCAGCCGATGACTTTATAGGTAGGTGTACGACACTTGCATCGTCTGAGGGTTTGTATAATATCTTTCTCGTCCTTCCTGGTAACAACTAATAATGGACCAATCAGTATCTAGTATCTACTGTTGCTCATTTAGACCACTGGACTGGTATCTAGAGGGCCGAGCATGAGAAGGCCAAAAAGTGTAGCCACGAAATATTTTCTAATGTCCATTGCAAATACGACATTTATGTTCGGGGTTGTCAAAACTGAGCGTTATTAGTTTCAAGACTAGCTTTTTTTGTGAAAATGATGTTCTGAGACCACCAAGAAAGTCCAGCCCACATTTTGTTTAAAGAAAAAGCCTGCTACAAAACAATCCGGTATGAGGGGCGCTTATGATGAGTGATGGAGTGCGTGAGAACGAGTGTGCGTTGATCCCCAGGTGCGTTGACCTTGAACCTGCACAGCTTCCCCCACGGAGCGAGGTCGGCCAAGAAATGCAAGATGGACATGTTGAAGACGGACGGTTCTGTGCCGATGACCAACATCTTCAGACAGAAGAGGTCCAAGGGGTGGTGGCCTTTCAGTTGCCAGAAAAACGGCAAAAAGCCCGGCCTCATGCTTGCGGTAAGCTCTCTTGCACGTGTGTGCAGGTCTCGCTCCCATGCGGGTGCGTGTAACTATCCCCCCTCTGTCTTGCACATATGTGTGTAACTCCCCTCTCTCTCTTACACGCGTGTTCTTGTAACCGCCCCCCTCCCTCTCTTACACGTGTGTTTTTGTTCCTGCCTCCCTCTCTCTCTCTTACACACGTGTTTTTGTAGCCGCCCCCCTCCCTCTCTTACACGTGTGTGTTTGTTCCTGCCTGCCTCTCTCTCTTTTACACTCGTGTTCTTGTAACCGCCCCCCTCCCTCTCATACACGTGTGTGTTTGTTCCTGCCTCCCTCTCTCTTTTACACTCGTGTTCTGGTAACCGCCCCCCTCCCTCTCTTACACGTGTGTGTTTGTTCCTGCCTGCCTCTCTCTCTTTTACACTCGTGTTCTTGTAACCGCCCCCCTCCCTCTCTTACACGTGTGTGTTTGTTCCTGCCTGCCTCTCTCTCTTTTACACTCGTGTTCTTGTAACCGCCCCCCTCCCTCTCATACACGTGTGTGTTTGTTCCTGCCTCCCTCTCTCTTTTACACTCGTGTTCTTGTAACCGCCCCCCTCCCTCTCTTACACGTGTGTGTTTGTTCCTGCCTGCCTCTCTCTCTTTTACACTCGTGTTCTTGTAACCGCCCCCCTCCCTCTCATACACGTGTGTGTTTGTTCCTGCCTCCCTCTCTCTCTCTTACACACGTGTTTTTGTAGCCGCCCCCCTCCCTCTCTTACACGTGTGTGTTTGTTCTTGCCTGCCTCTCTCTCTTTTACACTCGTGTTCTTGTAACCGCCCCCCTCCCTCTCATACACGTGTGTGTTTGTTCCTGCCTCCCTCTCTCTTTTACACTCGTGTTCTTGTAACCGCCCCCCTCCCTCTCTTACACGTGTGTGTTTGTTCCTGCCTGCCTCTCTCTCTTTTACACTCGTGTTCTTGTAACCGCCCCCCTCCCTCTCATACACGTGTGTGTTTGTTCCAGCCTGCCTCTCTCTTTTACACGCGTGTTCTTGTAACCGCCCCCCTCCCTCTCATACACGTGTGTGTTTGTTCCTGCCTCCCTCCCTCTCTTTTACACACGTGTTCTTGTAATCCCGTGCTTGTGCGTGCTACCCGCCTCACCTGAGCAAGGCACTCACGTTCTGTTGTAACCGCCACCCTCTCTCTCCCGTGCTTGTGCGTGCTACCGCCTCACCCGAGCAAAGCATCACGTTCTGTTGTATCCGCCCCCCTCTCTCTCCCGTGCTTGTGCGTGCTACCGCCTCACCTGAGCAAGGCACTCACGTTCTGTTGTATCCGCCCCCCTCTCTCTCCCGTGCTTGTGCGTGCTACCGCCTCACCTGAGCAAGGCACTCACGTTCTGTTGTATCCGCCCCCCTCTCTCTCCCGTGCTTGTGCGTGCTACCGCCTCACCCGAGCAAGGCATCACGTTCTGTTGTAACCGCCCCCCTCTCTCTCCCGTGCTTGTGCGTGCTACCGCCTCACCTGAGCAAGGCACTCACGTTCTGTTGTATCCGCCCCCCTCTCTCTCCCGTGCTTGTGCGTGCTACCGCCTCACCTGAGCAAGGCATCACGTTCTGTTGTATCCGCCCCCCTCTCTCTCCCGTGCTTGTGCGTGCTACCGCCTCACCTGAGCAAGGCATCACGTTCTGTTGTAACCGCCCCCCTCTCTCTCCCGTGCTTGTGCGTGCTACCGCCTCACCCGAGCAAGGCATCACGTTCTGTTGTAACCGCCCCCCTCTCTCTCCCGTGCTTGTGCGTGCTACCGCCTCACCTGAGCAAGGCATCACGTTCTGTTGTAACCGCCCCCCTCTCTCTCCCGTGCTTGTGCGTGCTACCGCCTCACCCGAGCAAGGCATCACGTTCTGTTGTAACCGCCCCCCTCTCTCTCCCGTGCTTGTGCGTGCTACCCGCCTCACCCGAGCAAGGCATCACGTTCTGTTGTAACCGCCCCCCTCTCTCTCCCGTGCTTGTGCGTGCTACCGCCTCACCTGAGCAAGGCATCACGTTCTGTTGTAACCGCCCCCCCTCTCTCTCCCGTGCTTGTGAGTGCTACCGCCTCACCCGAGCAAGGCATCACGTTCTGTTGTAACCGCCCCCCTCTCTCTCCCGTGCTTGTGAGTGCTACCGCCTCACCCGAGCAAGGCATCACGTTCTGTTGTAACCGCCCCCCTCTCTCTCCCGTGCTTGTGCGTGCTACCGCCTCACCTGAGCAAGGCATCACGTTCTGTTGTATCCGCCCAGGGCAAGATGGAGGCCGAGATGGAACTCCTCACGGCCGAGGAGGCGTTGAAGAATCCGGTGGGCCTTGGCCGGAAACCACCGGAGCCGCTCTCCAAGCCGATGTGAGTATTCTCACCAACGACTACAGCGGGAGGCTGTCGGATCCCCACGTGTGTTTCTTACGCTAGCCTTTTCTTGTTGTTGCAGCCGCCCCGACACGCTACGATGGTTCTTGAATCCCCTGAAGTCGTTACGTATCTTAATGTGGCGTAAATGTAAAAAACCGTTGTGCATACTGATTATAATCCTCTTAATCGTCGGCTTCGGAGTGTTCTATTTTTACGCCATCCCGGGTATAATAGCTCATAAAACGTTTTCGTGGCTGGGTTGATATCAGATCTTGTGGTAAGTTCTATTTAACTTGTTTAGTAATATTCCTATCTATTTCAACTACTTGGTTAGTCCATTAAGCAGTAGGGAGTTTAAGATAATTTGTCTTGATGCATTATGTATGTCTATGATGATCAGAAATAATCTTCTTATCATATGTGCACATTTGCCCTGTCAGACATCATGATTAGGTAACTTCTTGTATTAAACATTAAGTAATACACAAATGCTTTTCCACAGTTCACATTTATCCAGCCACAATGTATGGATTCAAAATGGTGACTCTTGCCAAAGTGCATTTGTTTATCCAGGTAAGGATGTGGATTGCACAATTGTTTCGTTTGTTAAAGGATGAATGTATGTTCTAACCTGGGGTATATTTTCAGAGTCTGAGCCGTGACGTACGATGTTATTCAGCTGCGAGTCAACCAATAGTCATCAGGTCAAGGTAAGTGCGAACTTGTCACCTTTTTTGTCGTCATCATTTCCTCATTTCACTGCACACATATTCACGTTATGCATGCGGTGGCCACCCACACAGCACGCGACGATCCATAAACATTGGAACAATATCATGTTCTGACATTCTAAATATTTGTACAATATAGGGCGACGTTTATACTACCTTGTATAGATATTCATATGTCCTAACATTGAATAGAAATTTAATAAGTACACAATATCAGATAATGATCATGTGGGCAGATTTACAATATTGTTGGTATGTTTACACAATATCGTAGTTTTGGATTTATCAAAATTAAACTTGCTTTTAATATTCATACAATATTGTAAAATTGTGGTGGGGTCCTTCCCCCCCCTTCCAGAAATACCGTTCTTTAGAATCCACTGAATAATGGTCCGTCTCCATATCTCTTGGCGCCGCGGCCGCGCAGTGACCAATCCTAAAGCCGGGGTTTCAGCTGTATGCTCGGGATGGCGCGACGCGAATGATGAAGCTTTCACCCAATCAGGATAGCTTTCAACGATGACGTTTGTTGAGAAATAGAGCACCCTGATTGGCTGAAAAATAAAATCCGCGCCACGCCGACGAATCCTCGAGTGAAATCCCAGCTCATTGAGTGGCATAAACAATGTCAGCGCGGCAGCACTGCACGTGGTAACTGTTAAGGAAACACATGGAAATCGTCCATACATATTACATTTTTTTTAGCACATTTCTGGGTTGATTTGGACTCCTCGAGCACAATTGTGGGCAACTATTCCAAAACCTAAAATATATTCATATCTTTCTTGGAGGATGAAGTAATCTGTAATACACACTGGATTACACATGGACAGGACAAGAGGATAAAAAATTAAATCTGTATAGTTAAATTTATATAGTTACCCTAATTGATGACACATGCATCACGTGCGAAATGATAGAAGGCATAACTTAATTACTGATCTGTCACTTTATTTAAAGATACAAAAGTACAATCAGCTCACTATTTTATGAAAAACTTCTATGCCCAAGTAGGCAAAGGAATGTACTACGATCACACAAATTTGACAAAGAATATCTTTACCCCCAAAAACCTGCACAATTGTGAGAAATAAAAATGATAATTAGAGCACCTTAGTTATGTCAGGTGATTTAGAATAAACAAGCATGTAACATGATTATAAAATCACAACAAAATGGTTTTAGCTGGACTTAAGCAGGCACTGCTATAATAAATAGCATATAATATGTTTTCAAAAGACATGACCCACAGTTCCAAGTGGCAAAACAAAACAGCAGCACAACTGGATTAATTACACAATGAGTCAATGATTAATGATCTATGTGTGTAAGCACATTTTTAATGTTTTAATTTTAATGTCACTGTTACTTTGACATAACACCATTGAATTTAAATCATCATACATTTTTTTAAATGCTTCAATCACGTAGGCCTACGTACCTATAACCAAAATTTGACAATGTAGCTAACACATTTTTTTTTTTTTTTTATATCTGCTCCCTGTGTCCAACAATGAAGTCGGGTAGGGGATAGGAACTTAATCCCATCACATATCATACAAAATTTGTAATATCTTGTATTCAATAAAAAAACAATAAAAATACAATACACAAACAACAAAAACAATAAAAAGTAAGAACAATAAAAATTGGCATACAACGCATCAGTACAAGACAGAATAGCCTAGCACAACACACTTGTATAAACAAACAAAAAATAAACTTGGCCTGGTAGCCTACTTTACTCCTAGTAGGCTATACTGCCATAAAATTGGTTACCTAATACCTATACAATACTGTATACCAGGGTCGTGTGGTCTGGGCAGGCTAGGTAGTAGGTACGCTGCGCATGCCCAAGGAAAATTCACGGAAAAAAATTTACATTTTTTCAGCTCGTTGTTTTGCATGTTGGAGCCTTTTAATGCTAGTTTCTATTTCTTGGTCAGAACCATTTTTGGTACAACCATTGCGCCTCACGTGTGGTCTGGGCAGGCTAGGTAGTAGGTACGCTGCGCATGCCCAAGGAAAATTCACGGAAACAAATTTACATTTTTTCAGCTCGTTGTTTTGCATGTTGGAGCCTTTTAATGCTAGTTTCTATTTCTTGGTCAGAACCATTTTTGGTACAACCATTGCGCCTCACAGCATCTGAAAGAATACACAATATTAGGAACGTCCAATTGAGCTGCTCAGAATCGAGATCACATAGATCTGAATTGTGGGTAGCTTTATTTCTAGGAATGCTTTTATCATGCAAGCCACTCGCAAGAGAACTAACTTCATTTGGCTGACAATTTGAGGAGCTAGGTTTGAATAGTATAGTTTAATTGATTTCCACGCACGAAGACGACAGGGTGCTTACCTCTTCAGCACACATCACCTAACGATTTAATATTCTGCTGTAATGGCGGAACGATAGATCTCGAAGAGACGTTCGATTCAATTTGGGCATTTTTCTTTCAATAAGGTTTGCATGTCCTGCATTCAAGGGGTATTCTGAGGTTAGGTGGCCTAAAAAAAAAATACATAGCCTATAATGGCAACATATGTAATAATGCACATGGGCCCATGACAAGTAGGCTATGTGGTGGCTATGTGTTGTGCTGAAATTGATTGATGGTGGGGGTCAAAATATCAATTTAAATTAAAGGTGAGCCGACAGCATGTAAATTACTTTGAAATTATCTAGATAGGACATTGGCAAACTGAGCCTGTGAAAGAAAAACTCCTGGGCCCTCATCATTCCACAAGCAAGCGGTATGCAAAATCTTGTGCAACCGTGGGATGCAAATGTATAACCGGCTAAAACTGTTCTGGAATGAGGGTCCTGATGTGTGGGAGTCAGGCTTAGTCAGTCATGAAGAGTGGAGGCCTAGACCAAATCGGAGGGGGGGGGGGGGGGAGGGGGGGGGAAGTATGAATTTAATTGTTCAACACAAATACCAGGCTTGAAAATATTTACAAGTTGATTTGCAATCTACATATCATCTTGGGGCCATTAATTCCATTATCTTTCTCTCTATTAACTTCTAAATTTAAAAAACCGTTAGTTATCAGTTATCTAGGTCTAGTCCTAGTTGCCGGGCTGTTGTAGGCCTAGGCCTAGACTGCCCAGTAGGTTAGCTATAGGCTTAGCCTAGGGACATGAAGCGTACGTAGACTAGGGACGTATCCGAATTCCAGTTTATCGTTGCTAGTTCTATGCCTGTGTCTAAGTCTAGATTTAACCTCATCAACAATCTGTGATCGGAGGTTCAGTTCAGTTTCCTCTTCATCCATTGTTGATGGCATCAAATCTAGACAGACTTAGAATTAGCAACGGCAAAGTGGAATTCAGACACGTTCTAAGTAGGCCTAGGGCCTAGCCTAGCCTAGGAGGCCTAGGCCAATTGAGGTAGTATACAGTAATTGCAACCAGGCCGACTAGGCCTAGTGACAATGAAAACAATGCAAATGATCAATGAATGAGTCAGAATGGCCAGGCCGGGCAGTCCAGTCACAGTTACAGTTGCGCTAAGCCTACCTAGCAGAAATTATAAGCAATAGGCGTAGGCCTAGTCCAGTCTAGTTAAATGGTTGACACCACCTTTTTATTAAGTAGGCTAGGCCTAGGCTAGGGCCTAGGCCTAGGGCTAGGCATTGTGTTTAAAATACCTTGCCTAGGGCCTAGGCCTACCTCAGGGACAGGTAGGCCTAACTAGGCCTAGGCCTAATCAAGACTTTATGCTGTATGCCCTAGGCCTAGTCACAGGTTCACCACAATTCTGAATTGCTATAACCGTATAAGAAAGTGGCTAGGTCTAGCAACATATAGGGCCTAGTCTAGCCCTAGCCTAGAAACATTCTCGGGCCTAGGGCCTAGGCCTATTTCTCACGCTCGGGCTTGAAACCCAATTGTTTGGGTTAATGAAAGCGGGATTGTGTAGACGTAGCCTAGGCCTATAGGCTAGGGAGTGTCTATAATACGTAGATGACCTTTAATACAACAATCTCACAGTTAATAGTGTACACTATACTTAAATAACAAATTGAAACTTACAAGAAACGAGGATGATGCCCTTCAACACAACACAACACAGCGTGAGCCAGGCGAGGCATGGGCTTCGTCCTCTTCTTCTTCTTCTTCTACTTGACTTGTCGTCACAACTACGGTAGTCAGTGACAGCACCGTTTCAAATAACTTTCGATTTCGATGGGTTAAATGTTAAATGTTAAAAGACAATATAACGCTTTGAAAATTAAAGATAACAATAATTATAAATTATTATAAGAAAATTACTAATCTTATAATCGAATTTCGTACTTCAATATTACAAATTAATGTGATAGATATTTTCTTGACTACTATTTTGTGAGCGCTACATTCGAAAAAGCAATTGGCTGTGTTTTGTTTCGGACAAAGGCCTTACCACCCCTTATCTGTGGCCTTACTATTGAAATGGTAATGTTGTGTACGTGTTGTGAAATGATTAACTTTGGCGAGTAAATGACGTGTGCGCGTGCACGGTGTGCGAGTGTGTATTTACTATTTACGTGTAGGGAAATATAATTGTGCGTATCAACAATTCAAATTACTTAACACAAAGTATTAAAACAATATTTACACTATATTAAAAAGTTACCATCTCAAAATATTCTTTTATGATATTGCATGAATGTTTTCACGACTTCAGTATATCCATATTTTATCCACAATGTTTACATAATATTCTCATAATATCATGATCTAGACATTACATTGAGCACTTAATATGAATATTCATACGATATTGAGTGCTGTGTGGGCACATCGTGTGTCGAAATGGCATTTCGGTTTCTTTTGACATGGCAATTTGTTATTGACATGTTTCAGATGGCATTTCATTGAAGTTCTACTGTTCTCCAACATTAGTTTACTAAATCTACCATATTACACACACCTATAAGGAAGCTCTCTTAATTGTCTTGGCCACTCCTTTTCAACACAATCATTTTCATAAAGTTGGTTGGACGATAGTAAAACATATTTCTGCCAAGCATATACCATATGCCTTCTATTGACAGCTCCATGTCATAAAATATTTTGCCTTCCATTATAGGCACCGTGTGTTAGTACATAAAGCGCTACATGTGGCCAAATTTAGCAACTAACTGATGAAGATTTCGTTCTGCGGTTGAAAAAAGTGCTGGATATTATTGTGATATATCTTGTTTTTGGTTTTGTGTTTGTTTTTTCTTGTTGATGTGTATTTATTTTGTTGTGTTGTTTTGTTTTGTGTTTTTGTTTTGTTTTTTGTTGTCTTGTTTTGTTTGTGTTTGTTGTGTGTTATTTGTTATTTGTTGTTTGTATGTCTAAAACGTGTCCTGATTAACATGGTGGCTTGCCTTTTTAAGATTTAGGAGTGATGGGATTCATAATCTACTAGGGATGTTCAACGATATCGATAATTCGATACGATATCGATATCGCGGGAAAATCGCCGTTAATTTCGATATCGATATGCTAGTGTCATATCGAAAATATCGCGGTATCGTGGTCAACTTAAAATATTAATATTTCCGCTATGGTCTGCAGTATGCATTGCTGCAGTATGCGTTGCTGCAGCTTGTCACTGAGTAGCCTACCTACCCTCCCCTCAGCCCTCGAGGATATCGCGATATCATTGTCAACTTGAAGTATTTCTCCCATGGTCTGCAGTACGCGTTGCTGCAGTTTGTAACTGGACATCTACCCCCTCCACACAGATGGCCGCACTGGCCGGCGGGTTCCCTTTGTTTGCATCGAGACATTGGATCCATTCAACTATTTGTACCTGGAACCCCGAATTCTTTCTGAGAAGAATATTGTTCAGGGCCGGCTTTAGGCGTAAGCGACGTACGCGACCGCGTACGGCGGCACAATTGCATAGGCGGCACTTCGGAGGGATGCTGCCAATTTAACACATAATTTAAGACAAGGATTGAGTAGAACATTTTAAAGTTACAAGGTAATAACACATTGTACATGACGGGTTTTAGCAAAGAACGTGCCAATAACTTATTACAAGTTTTATTGTACAACATCCCTTATATACACCTTGGAGGCTTGGCGACTGTGGTTTGGTCCAATGAGGCTATTAACGAATTACGTGACTTTTTCAAATACGACGGCTTTACCCAACACTCATTCTCCATTCATCCTTCGCTTTATTGAAGGGTTGATATGTTACATGAGGTGCAGGTGATTCCGAACAGGCGGCAAACTTGTACCTACATAGGCGTTATACACGTGTTTCCAAGACCCGCAACCTGTGCTATTCAGTCATCACTATTGCATTCTGTTGTTTCTTTGCTCGAGTACAATGTGTTTTTCTTCAAATTAAGAAGTGCATACATGGATAGAAAACGTAAAAAACCTTCGGGATGGGAGACGGCAAAAAAAAGAAAGCTCGGGCAGAAGAAGCTCTTATTTTAAAGAGTACAATGTCAAAATTTGTGATCGTTTTTGGGGGGTGGGGGGAGGCAGTGGCGTATACACGGGGGGGGGGAGGGGGGGGACGAAACCCCCCCCCTTTTGCAAAGGAAACATGGAAAATTACCATTTACATTTCAATAGACGGTATCAAAAGACAGTATTTCAATAGACAGTTAGATGTTTTACTTTATAATTATTGTATATTGTTGAAATTATTAAAAGCAAAAGCAATACGAAAAATATGCAAACTATTGATTGAGGTTCCTTTTATTAGCGGTGCTAAGGAAAAAATGTGTTGCCAGAAACTGAGTAATCATGTTTCAGTTGGCCGCTGTAAAACGCACAGATTTGCCTAAAATTACCTTGACGAGAATTTTTTCGGGCAAGCCCCCCCCCCCCCCCCCCCCCCCCCGCCCCGGAACCCCAATTATGTTTTGCCTCCACTCTCTATAATATGGGTTGAAAACCCACCCCTTTCCCAATTCCTGGATACGCCACTGGGGGGAGGGGGCGCCGACAAACATGAGTCTCACGTTGACGCCGACGCGGAGCACGATCTCGAGGGCGAGGATGACGGGACGGAGATAGCAGACATTCGGGATGACGGCCTCCTAAATACTCGTGATATAGGTGAGGGGTGTCCCACTCGGGGAGGGCGGGTCAGGATGGTGCCTGTTGCCTTGCTACGTCTTTTAGAAAGCAGAGCACGCCTCAGTAACTTTCATAACATTTATCGGAAAATCACATTTTTCTTGTGAAGTTGTATAAGCTGCATAAGGTAATTTTAGACAGTATATGTTTTAGAGGTGTTTTCTAGGCATATACAAATACAAATTATGTAACGTGTTCGATCCAAGCTATAGCCTGGCATAATTATGTCTTAAATATTATTATTACGTTTATATTTTTTTAAATGTATTACACAGAATTCAATAATTTCTTCTTCTTCTCAAGGAGCATAATACTAATTGTGCTTGCCAAGTAAAATATTAAAATAACACAACCCCCTTACAAAAATTTTTAGTAGTCAAAGATGAGTTAAAACATTGCTAAATGGTCGTTCAATCACCAAAACATAGTCAACGATGTGTTGCAGACCTTTTGGTTGCTATCTTACACATCTCCAAATGATAGTTAAAAGAATCCATCACCAAAACATTGCCAACACATCGCAGGAACACAATCAGCTAGGTCGCAGAATCATAGTCAAAGGGTAGTTAAACGTATCCATCATCAAAACGTCGCCAACACATCGCAGGAACACAATCAGCTACGTTGCAGAAACATAGTCGAAAGGTAGTTAAACATCCATCATCAAAACGTCGCTGAAACATCGTAAATTGCTAGTCAGCTATCTTGAAATTTGAAATTGCCCGCGTCACCGAGGTCTCCAACTGCCATTTTTATTACGTTGGGACTGCGACTGTGGTGAAGTGTGGTTTGGAAGTGTATGCGACGGCAGACAAATTCCGGTAAGTACAGTGGTAATGATTAATATTTACACATAAAGTGATCTAGGACAAAGTGAATGTACGGTAAACGTATAATGTCGCGCGTATTGTCGTTATGCCTTGGCTGTAGATGCAAGTTTCAATGCCCTAGTCCCAAGGTCTACTGGATTTACTCCTAGCGGAGTAATTGCGAAGCACGCTACAAGCGATCTAGTGGACCTTGCCCTAGTCCTACCTAGGCTACCATAACCTCACTGTAGGCGTAACCTAAATGCATCTAGGTCCTAGATCTCACAAATACCATAGCATACCACATACTTGATAGGCTGGCCTCGTTCAACAAGCATATGCCTACCTCATATAAGGTCCTTTGTATAATAAATACCCGCCCAAGTAAGCTAGGCCTAGATAGGCCTAGGCTAGACTCCTAGGGCCCTAGGCGTTGTGTTTAAAATTAAACACAATGGCCTAGGCCCTAGGCTAGCATTATCAGCTTCACAATAAATACGAATGGGCTTATTTTATTGTGCAATGTAGGCCTACAGAAAAAACTCAGAATAAAGACTACAGTAGCCTACAATAGGCCTAGGCCTAGGCTATTCCTAAGCTGGGCCTACAATATCTGGCAACTACATTCTGTAACAATAGGCCTAGCAGGAAATGCTGCAGTGCACAATAAAGTAATAGAATCCTAATAACACACTTATTAAATATTATCATCGTAAATAGCAGGCAGATCCATGTAAATTCTGATTCCAGCCAACTCCGGTAATGGGAACAACATACTGCATCGAGTCGTACAACACATAAACAAATTTTATCGTTTACAGGTTGCCAAACTTTGCCGTTACAGTTAGGCGTAGGTCTATCGTTATAGTGGCCATGTTACTGTAGACCGAGCTGTATGGCCTGCCTAAGAATAGGATTATCCTACCAGTAATCAATTGCCTGGAGTCAACATTGCCATACAGCATAATTGCTAGCCATAGGCTAATTCAGTTAAATTGTTGAATATTGGCCTAGTAGGCCTGGGCTATGAAACTGTTAAGTGTGTATTGTAGGGTAGAGACTCAACCGCAGCGGCTGTTTGTCCACTGCTTTGTACCGCTAGGCCTAGTCGGTTAGTAGGCTATTAAGCAGAACGTAAATGCATGACGATTACAGCACACGATAGTAGGCCTACTCACATGTATGAATCTGTGATTTGTGCTTGCGATTGATTACATCTGCTACTAGGCTAGCCGACTAGCATAAGTTACTGTACGAAGCAGTAGACAAACAGCCACTGGCATTGAGACTCGAGGGACTACCCTAAAATACACACTTGACAATGAATTCCTTTAACTAGGCTAATGCAAATATTGATATGGCATCATTTGGTAATTCTACAATTCTATAGGCCTCTAGTACAGAAGATGGCCGAACCTGTCATTTGGTTTAATGGTAGTGGGATGTCGATGGCAAGTTTGCCACTTCAACATTGTGAAGTGAAGACCATGTTTCAATTAACTGTTTTACCAACTGGGCGTTGGTAAAAAAATCCCGTAAAATAAGTGGTAGGCCTATGTACTTTTTTTAGGCATAGCTATGCCTAAACAAGAGTCTAGCCAATCATATCGAAAGAGTCTACACAGTAATAGCAGACCTGGGTAGCAACATAACGGACGTTGGCCCTAACGCATTACTGTAACGTAGTCACTTGTGTCAGTAACATGGCAGTAATAGCCTATCATTACAAAATTCTCAAAAGTAACAGAAAAGATAACTACAATTGGCTTATACTGTATCCAGATTCCTTGTGGCATCCCCCCACACATTCATCCCATTAATAAGAATACAAAATGTTGCAGTTTTACAAATGTTGCATTTGTTGTAAATTTCAATGCAGCTCCTGCTAAAATCAATGTGAATTGTTATTTTTTTTTCAGAGTCAGTGGAACTACATGGCCTCTAAACTGTGCCCGATGACAAACGTAACAACCAAAATAACTTCTCAGTATTGACCAAGAAAATTGTGCTTTGACATTGACTTGACAATGTATACAGGCTCTCCTGTCACAAAAAAGATCTAGTGATAATACTATCACAAAATCTTTTTTAATTAACAAGGCATGTTTCTCATGTTTAGATACTTGATTTAATTAATTGTAATTAACCATAAGGAAGGTTCTCAATGTAAGAGACAAAGATAAAAACAACAATAATTAACAAATAACAATAACTATAAGAATGCGCATTGCAAACATTTTTCTAATTTCCCTAGCTAATTATATTTCCCAACAAAGTTGTGCAGTGTGCGTTGCTAAGATTTTTCGTTGTCATTTCTTCAAGTGTTTTCTATTTTAAACGCAGTCCACCACTGTTACTCATACTTATTGACAGAAATAGAAATGTAATTTCTGCCTCATACTTGTTAGATCGCGTTTAAATGAGTATATTCGTGACCGAACAAAACTTAACTATAATATAGCCACCTCACATTTTGTCGGTAGGCCTACTAGGTTTCAGAAAAATATTCTTTTCGAGTAACTTAGTGTAACTTTTCCAATACTTCAGATTATAAAGTGAAAGTTCTTCAGCCATAAAGTGAAAATATTCCTGACCAGACAAAACTTAGTTAAAATATAGCTATCTCACATTTTGCCACCATTTTGTATCGGAAATAATTTTTCAGTAACCGTGGTGTAACTTTGTAACTTTTTGAACGATTTTGCCACAAAACTATACACTTTCAATCCACATCAAAGCTTGTGGATGGTCCAAATTTCAGCTTGATCAGATTCTCCGTTTGACTGCTATCGCGAGACATAAAAACAAACACTAACAAAAAAACAGAACGAGTGCCATAAAAGTACTATTAGAACGCTCGCTTAATAATATATTCATCGACTTCTTCTGTTAGGTTCAATTGGGTTTATTTTATTTGTTTGTAGCTAATAGAGAAATTATATTAAGGTCGTTAGAAAAGCACAAAATGATTTGAAATTTTGACCTATTATTGTAACTGCTTTCATTGTGCAATTATAATTCCAGTTGTAGCCTACTGTATTTTAAAATAAAATTACAATATGAACGTATTCAATTATTTGCTGCATTAATTATTTTACAAGATCACTACAATCACTTTCCAGTATGGTCCTGATCCTGGCAACCTTTTGATGAGGTAGGCTTTCTGACAAAAAAAACAGAGGAACTAGCCTTCTTTGCTTGGCTCTATAAAAGTCACAGGTCAGTAGTAATTAATTACTATCTTAAGAATAAATTATATAGAGCCAAGCACCAGCCACGCACCCGTAGTTTTTTCATCATTGTCAGAAGGTCGCTATTTAGTAGTTAAATGGTTGCCAATTGGTATCGTAATGGTAGTTGGAACACATTCAGCTATGTTTTAACTATTGAATGACTACCTTTTGGCAATGCTTTAAATATTCAGGAATGTTTTTTTTTCATTCAACTATGTTTCGACTAGGTAATGACTATCTTTTGGCGATGTTTGGAGGTCACCATTTAGTAGTTGAAAGGTAGTCAAAACATATCCAGATATGCTCCAGATATGCTTTGACACTGCGTATTAGTAAGAAAAAACGAGTATTCGGTTGTGTGTCAAAGACTAGTCAAAGAATAGTCAAAGAATAGTCTTGAAAACCTAGTCGACTAGGCTTTGACTACTAAAAATTTTTGTAAGGGCCAGTTGAAAAAGCAGACCAACCCCTTCAAGTAGTTCATAAAATAACTCGCTGATGACACATAAATTGTTGCACATACATGCATCGTTGTTAATTGTTTGAGTTGGGTTACTCATTTCACATTAGTTAATTTAAATACAAATAATTGTCTTTAATAAAATAAAACATATTAACATTAGCTGGGGTGGAATTACTAATTTATTTTACCTGCTTCCTTCGCACCAAATTTTTCATAATTAAACTAGTAACGCGCGAGACTCTGGTTCAGCAGATCGCTGGTTCAATACCCACCACTGGGAATCATAATCAAGTTATGCCAATATTTTCTACCGTCGTTAGGGTGGATGCTAAGGGATGAGTCCGCTCAAACTTCCCGTGTCCATTCTATCTGGTTATTCTCACAATTAGGGCTAGGGCATGAATTATCCCCGAGCAGGTTTCCTTAGCAAAATAATACAAAAAGCCCTTTGAAGTTTCTTGTTACCTCATCTTTAAAATAGGTGATTATCAACATGCTATTGTCAGAGGAAATATATTATAGGCGGCATTTTCACTTCCCGCGTACACGAGATTTTACACTAAAGCCGGGCCTGATATTGTTGTTCATTATTGCTTGATACTTTTACCAGCCGATGCCAGACACATGACTAGACGTCATCACGCGAATTCAACCTTTATCGTTGTGCAGCAACTCATACTGCAGGCCACGGGCGGAAAATTTTCAAGTTGCTAATGATATCCCGGGGGGGGGGGGGGATAGACGTGAAGACACTAACTGCAGCAACGCGTACTGCTGGCCACGGCGAAAACACTTTAAATTGACTACGATTTCTTATGTAGGCCTATTGTTTTATTACCGCCGAAAAAAATTCGATATCGCGATATCGATGTCAATTAATTAATAACGATATCGCGATACGATACCCAAAAATTTTAAAAGCCGTATTTTATTAAACAGTTTTCACAATTTGCCATCATCGACGTAGGAAGACCGACCCTGCTTCATCAGGTTGTTGCGCGACATTGCCACATTGAGTGCTTCATTCGTTTTCACTAGCGCCCTCAGTGGCGAAACTAGGTGCCTATAGCCATTGTAATGTCATGTGAATATAAACTTTATTGCACATTGTAATGACATGTTGTATGTCATACTACGGGTTATATCAGTGCTTAACTACTATGGCATCTTAAAAACATCATCACCATAATACTCGACGAGCGTTGGTTCATCCGTACGTCTCAGACCTTGCCGCAGCTGTATAAGACACTGCTGTACATTCTTCTCAAGGTCAGAGAGCAACTGACTGATTATCTTGTGCAAGCATTAAGAGCGTTCGGCAGTAGGAGTTTTACAGATGTATTAGCCGTCAACTAATTACTCTTAAACTAATAGTAGGATTGTTATAAATATTTACCTACTTGTAGAGGGATGTCATATCTATGCATGGTATTAAGTACATTTGTCACCAACCTATTTAAAAATAATGTACCCATTTTTAAACAGATTCTCCGTATTATTTCGGCGAACATTTTCAACGATAGTAATTTGTTTGCATAATTCAAAGATGACGAGTGTATTATTTTTGAGAAGGCTTGTCACAAATGTACTTAATACCATGCGTAGATATGACATCCCTCTTCAAGTTGGTAAATTTTCATAATAATCCTATTATTTGTTTAAGAGAAATTAGTTTACTAAAAACATCAAAACTACTTCCGAACGCTCTTAAGCCAGTTAGCTCCTTCACGTCCACACAGGTCTCACAAGCAGAGCCAGTGTAAACTGAGCAGTATGTAGTGGTAGGTACATATTTTATGTTCTTTTGTTGTAACTCTGTTTTCATTTCTTCTTACAGTCTTCACATAGCATTTGCTCCTCTTGAGGGCCCGCTACACAACCGACTAGAGGAACAGATCCCTACACCATGGCTTTGTAATTTGTGGTGAAAGTATTTGTACAGAGAAAATAAAGAAAGTTGATATGTATTGAGAAGTGTTTTTTTTTCTGATGTGCATTCCCCACAACTCTCAGATGCCAGTTGGTTCTTATACAGTACTGGTACAGTAAAATTTTTTATGTTTTTGAAACTCTATTGGATATGATTTTAAGAATTTTCTATACTTGGGTTAAAAATGTTTAATCTATATACATATTATATAATATGAAAACCAAACTGTTATTATTCTGTGTGAATATCCATTAATTAGAGGAGCTTTCTGTAAAAGGTTGCAAAAACACTTTATAACCAGAAAGTTGAATAATTATTAATTTCTAGTATCTAGTATGCAAATCGGAAAAAACTATTTTCAGATTATTTTATAAGAGACCGCCTTGAGACAACCGACAAGGAACTTGGGTTCGAGTCCCGTACCAGGGTGGTAAGGACTGATGGTACGTACGGAACTGCTCCCACATGGAAAAAGTCGTTGGTGGAGGTGCTGGGTACACAGTTAATTAGGCTATTATAAAAATTAATGATCACTTAACTTTAAGAGCCGTATGCAGAGTCAAGTGTCAAGTTAAGTACAGAATTTGTTGCTATGGAATTGTTTTATTACATGCTATTTTCCATAAGAAGAACAAACTCCATAGCAACCATAAACAAATCACTCGATTGTGCATATACCAAGTAAATACTTAACTATAGGCCTATGGTGTTTTTGGATAAGGTAAAACATAATATTATTGTTTCTTTATTTTTAAAGAAGAATCTAAATATACCAATTTTCAGGACTGTAACATCTTGTACTTTTGAGTTCTTGAAGTTGGTATACTTCTATAAACGATTCAAATGGGCGCCATGCTTCGCTATTTGATTAGTTCCCTCCGCGACCACAAGGATGGTAGAAGAGCGAATGTGCTGCCGCCACACAGGCGAGTGAGTCACCTGCAGAGGATTTCTTCTTCGGAACTCGTTTTTCGTGACGCGGCCGGCTACGGTGTTGCCAAACCTTGGTTCACCCCCTTTTACTGCCGCGAGCATCGAATCGCACACATACCGAGCCCTTGGTTTGCAGACGCTTCGGACGGCTGGCTGGGCGAAATAACATCACAAGGAACAAGACGTAGAGTCGTAGGTAGACAATAGGACAATACAATAAAGCAGTTTGAGATGTTAGTGTCTGAACAAGAGTAAATAAACCAGTGGCGTAACTAAAGGACCACGGGGTGGGGTGCAAAAATTATTCCTTATCCATGTGTATATATATATGCTATCATTAATATGCAAATTAAAACGAAAAAAATGTAAATCTGAAAACTTAGTTCTTCATTGACAACTTTTTTGAAAACTTGCCATTGCAGTTTCTGAGCTTTCAAAACACAATGAGTCTAGAAATTATGTGTGAATTCACGTAGAACCACAACAATAAAAGCCCCTCACATTCTCCCATAGTAGACCACACAGACATGTCTTCCAGCTATCTCCATGTCTGTACCAAATGCATCTTGTTTCTTACCTTGCCAGTTATGGTAGAGTCTGGTCCAAGGTAACAGTTGTTTGCATGTTATTTCCCATCAACGAAACAAATCCATAGCAACAATGGGTGCCCCTAAATGTAGGGGCCGACTATGAATTCCAACCAGAGCGGGTGAAACAAATGGATGTCGATACAGTAATTGACCGGTTTGCAAATTTGAAATCTTACAAGAAGGAAAAGAAGTAAAATATGACAAATATCAGTGGCGATAGGGAAGGGGAGGGGGGTCTTTAGTTGTAGTTACGCCACTGAAATAAACACACATAAAATAATGTGTATTTATTGTCTACCCACTCAGTTACAAGAACTGGTATAATATTCATTTACTTAAGACTGTTATGACATTTTTAGTTACACAGATAACAGATTATAGTATACTCCTTGATCTGATACTACTGATCTAATCCACTACTGCTCGGCAATCATACGATGGTAGTAACAGTTTATTTTTATTTTTTATTAGCCACCCTAAGGTGGGAATGCCAATTAAGGGCACAATGTCGCCCTCTTTAGCTAAGTACAGTAAGTGCAAAACCAAATATAACCTAGACTAGGAACAGGTAGGCCTACACGGAGAAGAATAGATATGTTAATTGTGAGAAACGCACACGAGACAAAGCCCAGTAGCCGAAAGACAACATACCACATAACAAAGAAGGAATAGTCAACACACATGACACAAATCAAACAAAACGAAAGAATACCCCATAATCGCAATAATTGCTCTCGCACAAATCACACATCTAAAACGAAATGCATATAAAGAGGAGAAACAAAAACATTAAATACAAAAACAAAATACATCAACGGAGCTGAAAATCAGGCCAGGCCCGCAACCGGGCTTCGAATAAGAAAGAGGAGCGAGAAGTTCGCAGAGATAAAAGCGTACACTGCGCGTCTTTTGTTACAGAACTATCACCCACGCAATGTATTGTTATCTGTGGTCCACTATCATATTCTGAAGTGGCTTGTTGAATAAAACACTAGGCCTATCAATGGTAACACAACTTAGCTCAATTTGTTGATGGAACAACTCACACATTTTACTTCTTAGTGTTCTTATCAACATATTGCCGTGCTCGTTAACGTCGAGTCAACATTTCTTAGCGTGTGAGGGCGCAGTAACCCAATTCCACGATCAACACAATGTGGATAGTGTATCCTGTGTTTTGGCATATGAACTACGGCGCGAATTACCTGTGGATGTGCTATTTATTTTATAAGATAAACAACATAACTTATTCAAAAACGATGGCAGCACAGATAACGTGTGCTAAGTATTGTTGTCAAAGTATTTGTAAGTGTCCAAACCAGCAGAAATTACTAAATATGCACATGTTCTAATTTCTTCAACTTATACGTACGCAACAACAATGTTGTGCACAAACAGGTATACATGGGCCCTGCGAAGGGGGGGGGGGGGGGGGGGGAGGGGGAACACCCAAGGGGGAACTTGTTTCCCCCCCCCCCCTTGGTTTCAGGAATTGTTTAAAATTTAACTAGCTATATGATGTATAATATACATAAACGAAGAAAACGTAAGAAATAGTAAATATAATACATTATCGTATATTATACGATAATGTATTATAATTACTATTTCTTAAGTTTTCTACAACTTATGTAACGATTAACAGCATTTTATAAGTGATGACTAGTCAATCGTGACCAGTTCCATCTCTCAAGATATTGTTCCTAAGAGTGTTGATGCTTTCTATGACATATAGGCCTTACTGTTTTTTTGATTGATGTAGGCCTATACGAGCACGTTTTATGTCTACATGGTTCTATTTTGATTTTTTAATAAAAATGGAACCATGTTTTGACAAAGTACGTAGTTCAATATCTTTCATTCAGAACCTACTTTAAAATCCCATTTCGGTAAAAAAAAAGTGTTAAAAATAAAAATGCGCTCTGCGGGGTAATCTGAGGGGTGCCCCCCCCCCCCCCCCCCCCGGCCGCAGCGAGGTAGAAAGTGTTATTTCGCTTTGTCCCCTCTTGCAAAATTTCCTGCTGATGGCTGGTGCCCACGCACGTATAGCACGTTTCAGTTTCATTTTAAACTGTCACTGATAACGAATTATACTACTGTGTAGGCCCACGTAGTGTAAATTGTAATTGATTATCTTTGAGAAGTGAAGTGATGTTTGTTCTTAGTTTTAAATTTATGTTTAATTTAGTTAGTTTCTAGATTGTTAATTGATAAGTTGATATATTTGCACTAGTGGAATAATTTTCTGTTGCAAATAAATACTTAATAATAATAATAATAATAATAATAATAATAATACTAATAATAATAATAAAAATAATAGAAATAATAATAATAATAATAATAAAAATAAAAATAATAATAATAATAATAATAATAATAATAATAATAATAATAATAATAATAATAATAACAATAATAATAACTAAATTGGTTTCAAGTGTTCAATCCGTGAGTGATCCCTCTTTTTGCTCTGGTAAATTTAATTTTATATTTTTAATTTTTAACAAGATGAAGATGATTGATAATTGAACCTGCTTAGTGCACAGTGGCGAAAGTATGGGGATTGACGCCCCACCCCCCCCCCCCCATCCAAGTTTGGTCAAGAATGGGAGGGGGCCCAAACTGCAATTACAACTTCTGAATGCATCAACTTTGTTTCGAAAGATGTGCCCCCAAATAGCATTAATCACTTTTAAGTTGTTTCGTGGTGTTAACAAATTGTTTACATCATAGGTAACTCCATCCTACTCGATGTAAACTGACCGCGATGGCCCTCCCCTCTGAGCTGAAGACCTAGGACGATAGGTCAACGACCCACGCGACTTTCTTCAGTAGGAGCTTTGTTGAGCGCCCGGGGGAGGGGGCGGGGGTGTTGCAAACTAAAAATAAATACTGCAGGTGGCCAGTAGGCCTGAAAGGGTGAATGCTGAAGCCTATTCAAAACATTCTTGCACAGAGAAAAGAGAATTATTTTCTCATGACAGCTGGTACGTAATATGGAAGGTGACGATGACATGTCTCCTTTCGTCTTACTTTCTACGTTCTGCGACCTGCAAAGTTGTGAGGCTGTTGCTTGTGAAGAACCGGAAAATTTTAATGAAGTGATAGCAGATAGCTGTCTCTCGCAAAGTGCGTTTCGTCTGTTGATTTGGATAAGTCAGTGTCAATACAGTTTCGGGGTTTTATCAATGCACGGAATTCTATGAAATGATATATTCGAAACTAGCAAACGCTCGTTTTTACACCCAAATACACAACAGTTAGCCACCATTGTCAAGGGATGACGATACTGAAAACCCACACCTGCAAATCGCCTCTCTCGACGTGAGAGGCACGCGCGACGTGTTGCTGTAAGCGTCTGCCTGTCTACCCGCCCGAGCACCTTCCAGTGACGACGCGGCGAGACAGTGGACAAAGAGAGTGACAAATAATTGCTATTCAAACTAATAAGTAATACACTGCCGCCACCGCGAATGATCGTTCTGGTTAAAAATAATTCCCCCCCCCCCCCCCCCCCACACTATATAACACAGAAAGTGCTAGTTATGCTAGTTAGTGCACGTACCCTATTTAAAAAATATGCAAATATTTCAAACATCAATTCATGTGTAGTACGTAGTTACATCCAAAATTTATTAATGGTACGTGGTACCAAATAAGTTTGATTTAATTCGCAGGGTATTATATGCTTATTGAAAAATGGCTACGCACGTACGTAATCACTACTACTTACAGACAAATACCCCCCAAATGCTTCGAAAAGTTTGTAGTAACAGTTTGAATAAAGTAACAGTATCATACAAAATACAGATATACGATACGACAGACGTTTAAAGACGCTAGCCCGAAAAACGGGGGGGGGGGGGGGAGTCCATGTGTGGAATAATTTATTATAAAATTTAAAAAATTAAACTATTAATAATTTTGCACCTATTGTCTTATTGTCCCATGCATACAATGTAATTATATTTTGAGTACCTAAAAGACTAAGATACTGCAAAGTTAAGTATTTTGAAATACAAGATACAAATCCTTTGCAACACAATATTTGAAATAAATACAAGATACAAATGTATTTAAATGCGTATTTTAAATAAATGTATTTTAGATACTGCCCATTTCGTGACCTTCTGCATTGAAAGCAGGAACAACACCACTAGACCACTATCTCTACTGTCCCCCCCCCCCCCCCCCCTCCCCTCCAATGCAAATTAAATGCTTGCGTTCCTGTAATCACTTGAGTTTAGACTTTTCTCCTAAGAACGAATACACCCACAAAAAAATCGTGTATGATTTTGGCACCTTGAGCAGAATGATTGTTGATTCACATCAGTAGAATCTCGTGTTCTCTATACCACCCAGGCACCTTTTATTGGTGATGTTTGTTTCACTTGGTGGTTTCTGGCATTGCATACGTGTTTCTCAAAGTTTAATTCCTCGGCCCAACCATTTCTTTGCCCGCTCACTTTCGAGGTTTGGGGTGTCTTTGTCCGCCTGGAATGCGACTCGGTTGGCTTCAACCGCCGGGGGCATTAGGCCTACTATACAAAGCGCTGAACACCATGCAACATTGTAAGCCGATGGAACAGCCACCTGCATCTCCGACCTTAGTACGCTAGCGCGGCGATGCGGTCGCGTAAGATAACTACATTCAAGTTCAAATCAAACCGCGAAGCACTTTTAACACGGTCGTTGTTTATCTGCCTACGCAAGTTAATTAGTTATCTGTGGTATTAGTGTATCGGCTCGCCATGAATCTCCACGGTCGCTCGCAGTGCAATCATTTATGTAGTAGTGCTTGGTCGGTGCAGTTGAATGTCCACAGCTGTCTTGTGCTTCACAATGGATAACTCACACAGAGTAAGTTGAAGACATTTCATTTTCTTAATTGCACAAGGAACTATCATAGGTTTTTTGTAACATTCAAATTTGTAAACCCATGTATTGATAATAGTATTGTAAGCAGGGTGCGAATCGACGGCTTGGCAGAGCGGGGGACGCCCAAGTATTCTGCGTAGCCTGCGTGGCCAGTAAGGGGTCTGGGACAAATCCCCAGCTGCCGTAAGCAAACATTTTTTGGGGGTGTTATTGCTCTCAAGATGGCTTAGAAGCGATCTTAGATATTATTTTGAAAGGGACAATTTGCCTACAATACAGTGCCGACAGGAACAAGTCCATTTGTTTGGTTTATTAATAATGTACAAAACACTTCCTGGCTGGGAATACATGTGTAAATTGACGCAATATTTATTTTTTATGTTTTGTATTATTTTTTTTTTTTTATTTATTATTATTTTTATTTATTTATTATTTTATTATTTATCACGCTACGAGATATAAAGTCACAATATGATATGAGATTAGATGGGTATCCAGAGGTGTGGATTTAGCCATACCCGGCGGGGATACTTATCAGAAAACAGAGCCAGGGATGAAATGACCAGAGGGCCGGGCTGAAATCCCCCCCATCAATTCGCACCCTGATTGTAAGCGCCCCCCCCCCCCCCCCGCAGTTTTGCATACCAGTTTAGTTTGGACGAGTAAAACTGGTCTAGGGGAACACATTGGATCTTTAAATCGCATGGAAAAATGGCGTTTGTGTGAATGATGTTACTTTATTTAAACAAAACTAGATAAGGAATCGACCCCCCCCCCCCCCCTCTTAATTCCCTCTTCAAATTTACAAGGACTCAGTAATTTGTCGTTTTGTTAACTCGTTCTACGGTCAAATGAAAAAGTCTTCGTAAGTTTATTCACCTTAGCTTATTTGACACAGTCATTTGGTGTAGGCATAAACGAGTTCGAGCATGAATAGTCATGAGGGGGTTTTCATCTGCCCTGTATAATATATTTCGTTCATTGTTGCAATCATAGCATTGTTACAGAAATATGAGTTGTAAAATATATGCATAACAATATATAAAATAAATTTGTTGTTAAAATTTAAAAATTTTAATATTTTTAAATTCATCTAGTTGGTTTACCTGTTTTGGTTCGCGCGCAATTCTTTCAATTCTCCCTCTCACTCGCACTGTCGCATTGACGTCATCTAAAAAGACCGTTACAGATCACGTGGAGACTTCGTCCAATCAGAGCGCTGAAAAACTCTCGCGCCAATTTGCTACGGTATTTCTCAGCTAAGATCAGGATCTAGAGCGCCATATTGTTTCGTTGTTTCGTTGTTGAACGACTTGTGCCTTGCACAAGTTGCACAAGTCGTTTTAACCGCAAGTACATTT
>OX246743.1:20449243-20474243 GCA_945910005.1 Isoperla grammatica
TTAAGAAAGTATTATGATATTATGTACCGATACTATACGTGAATCAGTTCATATTTCGTTGGCATTAGGTTGGTATTGAGTCATACTATAGTAGCCCTGAGACATTCCTTCCAAACTGTTCCAAATTAAACAAAACCTAGCCGAGTCACTTGAATTGACTCAAAGTCATGTGTATGTTTCTTTCGTATAATTAAAATACATTTGGAATATCAGTGTGGTGCAGTTTGTTCACTAACTTCGCATTCAATCTTCCAATACTATAAACTCACGCTATGCCATCGCTAGATTCAAGTGTCATTGACTTGACAAACCCCATTCATAGAAAAGGTATTCCTTGCGAACAGCTGATCGGCTGCTCTACTCACTTTTCTTGTGTATTCCTTTGCGAGATTGATTATGTACGTAGTACATACAGATGATTTGATTATTTATCTGTATAGGTTCCAGTGTTTTTTTTTTTTTTTTTAATTTTATGTATTTTGATAGTTAATTTCCATTTTTAAAATACATCGTTTTGACATGTAAATCACGTTAAATATGGCAATATAGCGTACGTAAGTATATACATGAAAACACCCAAAAACCAGTTCGACCGTCAGTATGAATCCTTAGATGAATTCGTGGCTTTTAGTTCAAGAAGTTCAAAAGGTTATGAGTGTTGATCATGAACCACAATAACAGCCGATCAGCTGTTCGCAAGCTTTACCATAGGAAAGGTCACCGCGATACCCGTATCCACGTCAAAGTAGGTCAAGGTAGGTGGTTGTAACGATTGCACAGTCTAGGCTTGCACGAAAATGTCAATACCATCGTTGGTTATTCGATTATTGTAAATATATTTACTATTTTGTATATACATTACGCAACACAAACAGATAATCAGAAAGGAATGAAACGGTGACGTTATAGATCTAATTATGCTTGTTCACTGTGTAAGTGTCTCTGAATATTCTTTCGCCCATGCCACAAAAATATACAAAATTAAGGCTTCACTATCGATAAAAGAGAAATCGAAACTATGTGATTTTCAACACGTACTTGCTTGTTAATGTTATATCTGTCATATATCATGCATACCCCCCCCCCCCCCCCCCCCCCCAAGGTCACTCTGTAACTCACATCACCACATTATTCCACATCATCCCGCGTAGAGGCCGCGGTCGATTAGGAGTTGGTATCTGCTCTCCAGGTTCGAATCCTGGCGCAGGTATGAAAGACGTGATTTCATCTATAGGCCTATGTATACCATTAATTGTTTAAATTATAGGATTGTTACCGAAATACGAGATGCAAAAATATAATCATAACATTTAATTGAATGAAATATGTTGTTAAAATCTATAATTATAAATGTTTTATATTCATTTATAGTTCATATATACCTGTACAAGTGTCTTGGTTTGCGCGCTATTGCCCCCCCCCCCCCCCCCCCCAACACACAAACAACCAATCGTAGAATGTGACGTCATGCATGCCAGGTCACGTGTGGGCTACTACTATACCGACCTTGCCGCGTGCGATATATCGTTGCATATACGACCAATCAGAACGCTCGTAATCAACTCCCGCGCAAACAGCTGTTCTTACCTCTGCTTCATTCGCACATAGATTTTCAGCGTTATCGGATGTTCAGTTCACAATGTTGTTTCAATTGTGATTTATTGTTCGTCTAAATGGTACACCGATAGTCATTACACATCTTGTTACTAACTACAAGTAATAGTAATAATAAAGCAGTGATATAATAGTGTGATAAGTTTTACTTCCAAGTGACTTTTCCTACAAACTTGAATGGTGTTGAACTTCATTGAGTCATGCAGTAATTCGTTGATGGTAAGTCTGATTATTACATTAATTTAAAACAAGTGAAGAACGATATTTAGTATTAATAAATAGCCGATTCGCGCTTGTTGGTCGAGTGGCAATTTTAACATATTACTCATATTGGCTCTTTTTTGAGCGTCCTCCAACAGCCATTATGGTTTTTATGGTATTTTTGATTCCGGCATTTCGTGTTTTTACGCTTTTAAATAATTACCTAATTAGATCACTTAAATGTCCCTATTATTCAACTAAATCGTATTCCGTTCATAATGTTCTTTATTTGATACAACTTCGTGAAAGTTAATAATTATTATTTTGTGTCTTAATTTACGAGAACATTCCTACTTACGAAATATTCCTTATGAAACTCAGTACGTCAAACAGTCATTGACGGTAAGCCTGATCATCACAATAATTTAAAAAAGTGTTTAGAGCATTATTGAATATTAATATTACTAGCCTTTATTCGCTAATTGTTAGCTGAGTGGGAATAACTCAAATTGGCTCGTTTTTGGGCGTCCTCAAGCAGCCATTTCTTTTGTATTGTATGTTCTATTTCTTAATATTCTTTAAATAGTTTTTAGATTGTAATCAGCTCATAAGTTTCTTTGTTTGATATAACAAAATGAAACTTAATGTATTTATTTGCCAAAGATCCATTGCAAATTATTTAGTCCAATTTCAATGTAATGATTCATGTCGACAACGTATTGTTGTCGGTCAGCTATTGTGTGTTAAAGGTTGGAATTCATAGTCGGCCCCTACACCTAGGGGCGCCCATTGTTGCTAAGGTAACAATTGTTTCCATGTTATTTCCCATAAACAAAACAAATCCATAGCAACAATGGGTGCCCCTAGGTGTAGGGGCCGACTATGAATTCCAACCGTACGAGCACTCATTGCTGTGGGTACACAACAAGGAACTGAAGGCGCTTCATATCTTGGCCACGTCATTCACGGCTGAATATGTCCACACGTCATTACGCACATAACTCCCGATCGTCCTATATTGATAGGGTTTATAATAAATGTTGGAAATCTAACAGACTAAGTAACTATGACTAGTGACGTACGCAGGAATATATTTCGGGGGGGGGGGGGGGGGTGACGAAGTCTTCCACGTGAAACAAGAGGTTGGGGGGGGGGCCTCATTCTGCGCCACATGGTGATTTTTTTTATAAATACTCATTTTTCGCATGGTTTTAATTGTTTTAGAGGAAGTTTAGGTGATTTTCTGAAAAGGATAATTTAACTAGATGATTGACAGACAAAGCCATCGAATTTATTGCACGGATAGTATAAATTAGAAGTAAGAAATTAGAAGTAAGAAGTAAGAAGTAGAAGAATAGAGTAGTAGAAGAGTTAGAAGTAAGTTGGCATTGTAGTATAACTAATAATTATTTTTATTTCCTTCTACAAGTTACATTGACAAATTTGATGCAACAAATGTTGCCATTAGTTCTTGCGTGAAGCTACATATTTTGCAAAACGTAAGTAACTAAAGCTGCGATTTGGGGAGAAGGGGCTCCAGCCCACCCTGAGCTCCCCCCACCCCCTCGGATACGCTACTTACCATGACACCTAGTGTTGGGCTATATACTGACATTTTTTTGGTAACATCTCATTTCATTTAATAATGTATTATATTCCATACAATAATATGATTTTTAAGAATACATCTTTCGACGATTCAGTAATATTTATTAAATCCGCGCAGAATATTCCAAGAATATGTTGGCATGGATTCGTGTGTAACTTTAGCGTTCTTCTGTTACAGCAAGTCACTAAGCGCAGGTTGGGCTGTCAGACAATCGAGCCCCATGACACGAGACCTCCGAGTTCCAGCCTTCCAGTAACCACAGACTAGAAGAGAGGTAAATACATTTATTTTTATTTATTTTATTTATTTATCCATTCACTTGACCATTAGATAGTAAAAGTAGATTGTAGATCTCCTCTTGAGAGAGAGAGAGAGAGAGAGAGAGAGAGAGAGGGAGAGAGTGAATAGAAAATTTAACAAGAATCACAGAAATACAATAAAAGCTAATATTATCGGGTAGGTACATTATACAACTGTTTTACATACATAAGTACATACATACATACATACATACATACATACATACATACATACATACATACATACATACATACATACATACATACATACATACATACATACATACATACATACATACATACATACATACATACATAGTCTACATACATACATACATACATACATACATACATACATACATACATACATACATACATACATACATACATACATACATACATACATACATACATACATACATACATACATACATACATACATACATACGTACATACGTACATACGTACATACATATATACACACATACATTACATTACATTTACACTGATTTGGTAGGGATGACTTGAAGCTAGTCCAGTCTAAGAGAGCTGTCTATAAAGAGGCCCTGTATACCTGAATTAGGGACTGTCTATAAATAACTTACATGTTTTTGTTTTTTTTGGGGTGGGGGGGGAGAGAAGTCAACACCTTCTGACAGGGGGGGGGGGGGGGGAGAGAGTAGGGGGCTCGGGGCTTTGTGACAACCACACTTACACAGCATATTTTCTCTTCATTTAGTAATATTGTTGAATTAATGTTATGGAAATGTTATACATAGTAATTCGGTCAGTATTATATATATATATTAGTAGAAGCAAAGAACGGTTTTGATCCCCACAAATTTCAAGAGTTTTGTTTTTTGTGTTCACATTTTCTAAAAAATGTGCTGATTACGCACATATAAAGTCTACCACCGAAATCTGATGGGAAATTGCTTTAATTTGCATTTTAATTACGCATAATTAAAATTAAAATTTTTTTTTTATCGAAACTGATTGCCAAATTACAAAATGTTTTCACCTTAAGGCACGAGAAGTTTATGTTTACATCAAATACATTTTAAAAAATTTCAAAAAAGTAATTAAATTGCGATAAAATTACATTTTAATCAAATTTACATAAGTTTAATCAATATTTAATTCTAGGAAAACCAATAAAAAAAATGAGTCTCCTTCATTAAAACGTCTTTATTATGAGCCAGTTGACAGCATATATAACGATCATCAAAAGTCTACCACTTTTAATTACGTTTCAATCAATTTAATTGTGGCCTATAATTTTTTAATCAATAAATGAGCCGTATTGGTCGTTAATGAAGTCTCATCAACATCATTATGTACCACAATCAACATGCATATATATGTGATATTTTCACATCGTACTCAGGTGTGTATCGCTAATTAGTTTGTAATTAACTATGCTAATTAGTAATTATATGCTAATTAGTAATGTATAATTAAAATATTGAAAATCCTACAAAAATAAATTAATGAACTTCACATAAATAGCTTTTGTATTGAACAACACTCGAAATTGGCAATCGCTTATCAACAAAATAAAACTCATTGCCTTTAATTTAATTGAATACTGATATTAATATTATCATTAATTTTATGTTATGTGTCATGCAAACAACAATACCAATAATCAAATTTTTACTTAATTCTACTATGCCACTTTACCCACACAAGTATTGTGTCAGAACGAGTCATATCCGTATTATACATTATTAATTAGTGATATAATTAGGATTGATAACAGATAACGCTGTGAAGTAAGGTACACATTTGTATTTATTTACATCTTTCTAATTATAACGAGCGATTAAATTTGAATTGGGTCACTTATATTATGTTATTTATCGCAAATACGGGTAACATTATGAACAAAAAGAATTGTGTCACAATCGTGATTTCAACATAATTACATAATTATGTCATGTTCTGAATCTCGCGTCCACAAGCAAAGTAAACCAAGTGCATTCAAGTTTTTTGTTGTAGACAATGTTCAATCAGTTGCTTATAATAAACAAAAAATATTGCATAAAACAATTCAAAACAATAATAAACAAACCCAATTTGATAAACAAACAATTTAAATTTTGAATTTGGTAAAAAATAAACAAATAATGCAGTTGGAATATTACGTGCATCATGTTGACTCTGTGAACCAATCAGTTGGAAATTAAGTTACAAGGCTGAACTGAGTAAACCATTATTACTTTGTGATGGGAAAATTATCAAATATAGTGAAAATGTAATTTGCACTAAGTTTCTCTTTTAATTTGAAAGTACCTATAGCCTACATTAGGTCTATATAAGTTAACACAATTGTATTAAGCATACAACTAAACGATGTTTGAATGAAGATGTATGCAATGCATTGCTTTTCTTAAGGCCAATCCACAATTGAAATAAGAGTTGCAATAAGAATCCGTGAAATAGTGAAATAAGAAGCTATTGGTTCACAACAGTCTCCTAATACCTTATTTCAGTAGTCAAGCCAGTGCTTTAATATGTATTTACTTTCATTGACGACATCAACAACAGCACATCCGGCACCAGTGTTTTTGTTTTGATCTCCGTAGTAGGCCTTATCTTCTGGCTCTTCTGCGTTCTGATTGGTTCGTTATAAGGAAGTTGAAATAACTATTTCAATCCACTGTGACAATTCTGAACCACAGCATTGTTATTGCATTTTCCAATTCGCTTAAACCTTATTGCTTTTTCACTATTTCAACTCTTATTTCAATTGTGAATCGGCCTTTACACGCAATATTGGGCTGTGATACAACATCTAGGGTATTTGGACTCGGAAAAGCAGCAAGTTTAAAAAAGTTTAAATCATCTCCACACTTTCGCTCACAAGTAGATTCACTTAATTCCCCTAATACATCGAGAGAGAAGATTACCAGTTCTGCAGAACAGGCGCTCGTTGTACTTTATAAAAGAAAACCCGGTAGGCCTACAAACCTTAAGTCGTTACGTCACGAAATGTTTGTGGCAAAAGTAGGGAGAACGAACACTTACGTAGAATCGGAAACTCTGCCTCCCACTGAAAATGCAGCAATGTTTCACAGCATGAGAGTTTACTTTCAAGTTCAAGTGTAGAAAGGAAATAACCTTAAACCAGAAGAGTGGGGGTGGAAATTGGAAGGTGACAGGTTGATGCCGATAAAAACTGATAATGTGACGGCACCAGAAGAACTTCTATCAGTCATTCGATGTAATTGTCAGAAGAATTGCAGCAGTATGAGATGCAGTTGTAGAAAGAACAGTTTGTTGTGCACCCCTGCATGTGGGACCTGCAAAGGATCTTTTTGTGACAACTATTCACTGTTGGACGCGCCTGAAGATGATGTTGATGTGGAGTGAAAGAGTTGACATTGCCTGAATGTAAGTGTATGCTAAATACAATTGTGTTAACTTACATATACTTAATGTAGGCTATAGGTACTTTCAAATTAAAAGAGAAACTTAGTGCAAATTACATTTTCACTATATTTGATAATTTTCCCAGCACAAAGTAATAATGGTTTACTCAGTTCAGCCGTGTAACTTAATTTCCAACTGATTGGTTCACAGAGTCAACATGATGCACGTAATATTCCAAATGCGTTATTTGTTTATTGTTTACCAAATTCAAAATTTAAATTGTTTGTTTATCAAATTGGGTTTGTTTATTATTGTTTTGAAATGTTTTATGCAATATTTTTTGTTTATTATAAGCAACTGATTGAACATCGTCTACTACAAAAAACTTGAATGCACTTGGTTTACTTTGCTTATGGACGCGAGATTCAGAACATGACATAATTATGTAATTATGTTGTAATCACGATTGT
Organism: Isoperla grammatica; assembly: GCA_945910005.1. Taxonomy (NCBI): domain Eukaryota; kingdom Metazoa; phylum Arthropoda; class Insecta; order Plecoptera; family Perlodidae; genus Isoperla; species Isoperla grammatica. The sequence continues at coordinate 20,456,812 of OX246743.1, forward strand.
GACACAATTCTTTTTGTTCATAATGTTACCCGTATTTGCGATAAATAACATAATATAACTGACCTAATTCAAATTTAAACGCTCGTTATAGTTAGAAAGATGTAAATAAATACAAATGTGTACCTTACTTCACAGCGTTATCTGTTATCAATCCTAATTAAGCGAGCGAAGCGAGCGTTTCCACTTGACTCTTATGGCACTTCATTCTGTTTTTTTTTTGTTTGTTTGTTTTTGTTTTTTTTTGTTTTTATGTCCGTCGATAGCGGTCGAACGGAAAGTCCGATCAACTTGAAATTTGGACCATCCACAAGCCTCGATGTGGATTGAAGGTGTATAGTTTTGAGGTAAAATCGTTTGAAAAGTTACAAAGTTACACCATAGTTACTGCAAAATATTTTTCTGAAACAAAATGGCGGTAAAATGTGAGATAGCCAGATTTTTCTACAGATTTTTCCGGTCACGAATATGTTAATGTAATGGCGATTTGATAAGTATTGGCAAAGTTACACGAAAGTTACTCGAAAATATTTTTCTAAAACGCAGTAACGGCAAAATGTGAGGTGGCTATCTTATAGTAAATTTTTGTCCGGTCACGAATATACTAATGTTAACGCGATCCGATACGTATTAGAGGCAGAAATTACATTTCTATTGCTGTCAATAAGTGTTAGTAACGGTGGCGGACCGTGTTGAAAACATGACCACGAAAATTCTTAGCAACGCACATTGCACTGCATACAACAATGTCGGAAAGTATAATAGCCATGGAAATAAGAACAATTTTTGCAATGCGCATTCTTGAATTGTTGTTAATTGTTGTTCGTATTAGCATTGAATACTTTTCGCCAGAAAGTTCGTAGATATTGACGCGCTCGCTTATCAACGCGTCAAACAGAGCGTTTTCCTAGTTATATCACTTATTAATAATTAAGCGAGCGAAGCGAGCGTTTCCACTGACTCTTATGGCACTTCGTTCTGTTTTTTTTTTTTTTTTTTTTTTATGTCCGTCGATAGCGGTCGAACGGAAAGTCCGATCAACTTGAAATTTGGACCATCCACAAGCCTCGATGTGGATTGAAGGTGTATAGTTTTGAGGCAAAATCGTTCGAAAGTTACAAAGTTACACCATAGTTACTGCAAAATATTTTTCTGAAACAAAATGGCGGCAAAATGTGAGATAGCCAGATTTTTCTACAGATTTTTCCGGTCACGAATATGTTAATGTAATGGCGATCTGATAAGTATTGGCAAAGTTACACGAAAGTTACTCGAAAATATTTTTCTAAAACGCAGTAACGGCAAAATGTGAGGTGGCTATCTTATAGTAAATTTTTGTCTGGTCACGAATATACTAATGTAAACGCGATCCGATACGTATAAGAGGCAGAAATAACATTTCTATTGCTGTCAATAAGTGTTAGTAACGGTGGCGGACCGTGTTGAAAACATGACCACGAAAATTCTTAGCAACACACATTGCACTGCATACAACAATGTCGGAAAGTATAATAGCCATGGAAATAAGAACAATTTTTGCAAAGCGCATTCTTGAATTGTTGTTAATTGTTGTTCGTATAAGCATTGAAAACTTTTCGCCAGAAAGTTCGTAGATATTGACACTCTCGCTTATTACAAGATCACTGAAATAAAATATTAATACAATATTATAAACCTCGTTAATATCATTTTTATGCATTGATACCCTTTGAGATGCGAGAAATGTTTACTAAAATACCGCACATTTGTATGATCGACAAAAGTTGTGAATTAAGCGAGCGAGCGAGCATTTCCACTTGACTCTTATGGCACTTCGTTCTGTTTTTTTTGTTTTTTTTGTTTTTTGTTTTTTTTATGTCCGTCGATAGCGGTCGAACGGAAAGTCCGATCAACTTGAAATTTGAACCATCCACAAGCCTTGATGTGGATTGAAGGTGTATAGTTTTGAGGCAAAATCGTTCGAAAAGTTACAAAGTTACACCATAGTTACTGCAAAATATTTTTCTGAAACAAAATGGCGGCAAAATGTGAGAAAGCCAGATTTTTCTACAGATTTTTCCGGTCACGAATATGTTAATGTAATGGCGATCTGATAAGTATTAGCAAAGTTACACGAAAGTTACTCGAAAATATTTTTCTAAAACGCAGTAACGGCAAAATGTGAGGTGGCTATCTTATAGTAAATTTTTGTCTGTTCACGAATATACTAATGTAAACGCGATCCGATACGTATAAGAGGCAGAAATTACATTTCTATTGCTGTCAATAAGTGTTAGTAACGGTGGTGGACCGTGTTGAAAACATGACCACGAAAATTCTTAGCAACGCACATTGCACTGCATACAACAATGTCGGAAAGTATAATAGCCATGGAAATAAGAACAATTTTGGCAATGCGCATTCTTGAATTGTTGTTAATTGTTGTTCGTATTAGCATTGAAAACTTTTCGCCAGAAAGTTCGTAGATATTGACGCGCTCGCTTATCAACGCGTCAAACAGAGCGTTTTCCTAGTGTATAATACGGATATGACTCGTACTGACACAATACTTGTGTGGGTAAAGTGGCATAGTATAGAATTAAGTAAAAATTTGATTATGGTATTGTTGTTTGCATCACACATAACATAAAATTAATTATTAAGCGAGCGAAGCGAGCGTTTCCACTTGACTCTTATGGCACTTCGTTCTGTTTTTTTTGTTTTGTTTTTTTTTTTTTGTTTTTTTTTTTGTTTTTATGTCCGTCGATAGCGGTCGAACGGAAAGTCCGATCAACTTGAAATTTGGACCATCCACAAGCCTCGATGTGGATTGATGGTATATAGTTTTGAGGCAAAATCGTTTGAAAAGTTACAAAGTAACACCATTAGTTACTGCAAAATATTTTTCTGAAACAAAATGGCGGCAAAATGTGAGCTAGCCATATTTTTCTAAAGCTTTTTCCGGTCACGAATATGTTAATGTAATGGCGATCTAATAAATATTGGCAAAGTTACTCAAAAGTTACTCGAAAATATTTTTCTAAAACGCAGTAACGGCAAAATGTGAGGTGGCTATCTTATAGTAAATTTTTGTTCGGTCACGAATATACTAATGTAAACGCGATCCAATACGTATTAGAGGCAAAATTACATTTCTATTGCTGTCAATAAGTGTTAGTAACGGTGGCGGACCGTATTGAAAACATGACCACGAAAATTCTTAGCAACGCACATTGCACTGCATACAACAATGTCGGAAAGTATAATAGCCATGGAAATAAGAACAATTTTTGCAATGCACATTCTTGAAATGTTGTTAATTGTTGTTCGTATTAGCATTGAAAACTTTTCGCCAGAAAGTTCGTAGATATTGACGCGCTCGCTTATCAACGCGTCAAACAGAGCGTTTTCCTAGTAATATTAATATCAGTATTCAATTAAATTATAGGCAATGAGTTTTATTTTGATGATAAGCGATTGCCAATTTCGAATGTTGTTCAATATAAAAGCTATTTATGTGAAGTTCATTAATTTTTTTTTGCAGGATTTTCAATATTTTAATTATACATTAATAACTAGGAAAACGCTCTGTTTGACGCGTTGATCAGCGAGCGCGTCCATATCTACGAACGTTCTGGCGAAAAGATCTTAAAGCTAATAAAAACAACAATTAACAACAATTCAAGAATGTGTATTTCAAAATTTTTCTAATTTCCATAGCTATTATACTTCCCGATCTTGTTGAATGCAATGTGCGTTGCTAAGAATTTTCGTTGTCATTCTGTCTAGTGTTTTCGCGGCGGTCCGCCACCGTTACTAACATTTATTGAGTGTAGCTTTGTAACTTTTCCAACGATTTTGCCTCAAAACTATACACCTTCAATCCACATCGAGGCTTGTAGATGGTCCAAATTTCAAGTTGATCGGACTTTCCGTTCGACCGCTATCGACAGACATAAAAACAAAACAAAAACCAAACATAATGAAGTGCCATGAGAGTCGAAGCCATGTAGTACGACTAGGAAAACGCTCTGTTTGACGCGTTGATAAGCGAGCGCGTCCATATCTACGAAAGTTCTGGCGAAAAGATCTCAAAGCTAATAAAAACAACAATTAACAATAATTCAAGAATGTGCATTTCAAAATGTTTTCTAATTTCCATAGCTTTTATACTTGCCGATATTGTTGAATGCAGTGCAAGTGCAATTTGCGTTGCTAAGAATTTTCGTTGTCATTCTGTCTAGTGTTTTCGCGGCGGTCCGCCACCGGTACTAACAGTTATTGAGTGTAACTTTGAAACTTTTCGAACGATTTTGCCTCAAAACTATACACCTTCAATCCACATCGAGGCTTGTGGATGGTCTAAATTTCAAGTTGATCGGACTTTCCGTTCGACCGCTATCGACAGACATAAAAACAAAACAAAAAACAAACAGAATGAAGTGCCATTAGAGTCTAGTACACACACAAAAAAGAAGAAAAAAAACAAAAACAGAACGTAGTGCCATAAGAGTCTCGTGGAGACGCTCGCTTCGCTCGCTTAAAAAAATAATAAAAAAAAAAAACAGAACGAAGTGCCATAAGAGTCTCGTGGAGACGCTCGCTTCGCTCGCTTAATGACTAGGAAAACGCTCTGTTTGACGCATTGATAAGGGAGCGCGTCAATATCTACGAACTTTCTGGCGAAAAGATTTCAACGCTAATACAAACAACAATTAACAACAATTCAAGAATACGTATTGCAAAAATGTTTCTAATTTCCATAGCTACTAGGAAAACGCTCTGTTTGACGCGTTGATAAGCGAGCGCGTCCATATCTACGAACGTTCTGGCGAAAAGATCTCAAAGATAATAAAAACAACAATTAACAACAATTCAAGGATGCGCAGTGCAAAGATTTTTCTAATTTCCATAGCTATTATATTTCCCGACATTGTTGGACGTCGTGCAGTAATCGTTGCTAAGAATTTTCGGTGTCTTGTTTTCGCCGCGGTCCGCCACCGTTACTAACAGTTTTTGACAGCAATAGAAATGTAATTTCTACCTCGAAAACGTATCTGATAAAATTTAAATTAGTATATTCGTGACCGGACAAAAAGTTACTATAAGATAGCCACCTCACATTTTTCTGTTACTGAGTTTCAGAAAAATATTTTCGAGTAACTTTTGTGTAACTTTGCCAATATTTATCGTATCGCCATAAAATGAACATATTCGTTACCGGAAAAAAGTTTACAAAAATATCGCTATCTCACATTTTGCCGCCATTTTGTTTCAGAAAAATATTTTGCAGTAACTATGGTGTAACTTTGTAACTTTTCGAACGATTTTGCCTCAAAACTATACACCTTCAATCCACATTGAGGCTTGCAGATGGTCCAAATTTCAAGTTGATCGGACTCTCCGTTCGACCGCTATCGACAGACATAAAAAAAAAAAAAAAAAAAAAAAAAAAAACAGAACGAAGTGCCATAAGAGTCAAGTGGAAACGCTCGCTTCGCTCGCTTGATTATACTTCCCGTCATTGTTGGATGCAGTGCAATGTGCGTTGCTGAGAATTTTCGCTGTCATGTTTTCACCGCGGTCCGCCACCGTTACTAACAGTTATTGACAGCAATAGAAATGTTATTTCTGCCTCTAATATGTATCAAATCGCGTTTACATTAGTATATTCGTGACCGGACAAAAATTTACTATAAGATAGCCACCTCACATTTTGCAGTTACTGCGTTTTAGAAAAATATTTTCAAGTAACTTTCGTGTAACTTTGCCAATACTTATCAGATTGCCATTACATTAACATATTCGTGACCGGAAAAATCTGTAGAAAAATCTGGCTATCTCACATTTTGCCGCCATTTTGTTTCAGAAAAATATTTTGCAGTAACTATGGTGTAACTTTGTAACTTTTCAAACGATTTTGCCTCAAAACTATACACCTTAAATCCACATCGAGGCTTGTGGAAAGGTCAAATTTCAAGTTGATCGGACTCTCCGTTCGACCGCTATCGACGGACATAAAAAAAAAAAAAAAAAAGAACGAAGTGCCATAAGAGTCAAGTGAAAACGCTCGCTTCGCTCGCTTAATTAGCATATAATTACTTATTAGCATAGTTAATGACAAACTAATTAGCGATATACACCTGAGTACGATGTGAAACTATCACATATATATACATGTTTATTGTGGTACATAATAATGATGTTGATGAGACTTCACAAACGACCAATACGGCTCATTTATCGATTAAAAAATTATAGGCCACAATTAAATTGATTGAAACGTAATTAAAAGTGGTAGACTTTTGATGATCGTTATATATGTTGTCAACTGGTTCATAATAAAGACGTTTTAATGAAATAGACTCATTTTTTTTTATTTGTTTTCCAAGAATTAAATATTGATTAAACTTATGTAAATTTGATTAAAATGTAATTTTATCGCGATTTAATTACTTTTTTGAAATTTTTAAAAATGTATTTGATGAAAATATAAACTTTTCGTGCATTAAAGTGAAAACATTTTGTAATTTGGCAATCAATTTCGATATAAAAAATAATTTTAATTTTAATTATGCGTAATTAAAATGCAAATTAAAGCAATTTTCCATCATATTTTGGAGGTAGACTTTATATGTGCGTAATCAGCACATTTTTTAGAAAATGTGAACACAAAAAACAAAACTCTTGCAATTAGTGGCGGATAAACCAGATTTTTGTCTTCGTTGCTTCTACGATATATTATATTTATATCATTTTTAAAGAATTTCTTAATTTCTGTGGGTTGTCCATTAATGATTGCTTCGTTTTTTTGTTTAGGGGCTAGACTTCTAGTGTGTGTGAAATTAAATGAATTAGGAAAATAACGGGACTTCTTTGAATTCATTTCTGTCGATGAAACCATACGGTGCATGAAATTCAAAATTTTATTTCGATTTTCTCCAACAAAAGTTTATATTTTTGCACCTCTCGCGATTTTATCTCAATGTGTTTTAATGGCCCAAAAATAGCTACATATTTATTGCGAATAAATGTCGACATTTATCTATTTACGGGAACGAACAGTTACTACACGAAATGCGTAAGATAATGGCACAAATGTTTTTAAAAAATTGTTTTATGAGAAATGCTGCTCAGACGCATTTAAGAATTGAGTAGAGTTTTCTGCTCTTGGGGAGAATTCGATTTCATTTTTAGTAACTTGGAAACGGATAATATTGGTTCAAACGAAGAAAAAATGTAAAATACATTATTTGGAACGCACTTACAGTGTTAACTCTAAATGTTAACATTATTAGTAATTTATGTAATAAAAACTCAAATTAGGAATAATGTTTATATGTATCATCCTTGTTTACAGGACTGCTTCAGGGAAGAGATCGACTGGTCGTCAGCCAAGAAGATGAGGCGGGTAGCTGAGTCGCTGGCATAGTGGGCACTGTGTGGAGAGTTGACGGTGGGGGAGAGGAGCGCCGGGTGTTGCCATTGTGGTGCGGTTGGGGAACCCCCTTCAGCTGTAGGTACCAGTTGGTTGATGCACAAGCCTTCAGTAAGCGTACTAACGCAGTTAGTAGGGAGCTGGCTCATAGGGAGCAAACATAAGCTTTGGGGAACCGCTGCCCCTCTGGTCTCAAACCCACATATCGGCAACTCTTGCTCCAGTGACCACTTCTACGCCTTGAACGCGTCACATCAAGCAAGAAGAGGTAAGTTCACTTGATATGCTCGTTCCACATTTACCTTGGGGATGCTGACGTCATAGACAAGTGAGACATTGGCCAATCAAATGTCAGTATTTGAAAAAGCTCCCCGCAGATTGGCTTGGACTCCCTCATTTCTGACGTCAGCATTATCAAGGTTCTTAATTAGATTAGGGGTAGGAAGTAGGCTTGACATCCATACCTTGTTACACTTTCCTTGCTATACCTAAAATCTCTCCACACATGCTATTCAGTCTCTAAAAATGCATTTTATGTTTCTTTCATTTATAATTTCAATCCCCTCAGTGGCACTCTAGCTTACTCACTCTTCGCTTACTATTCACTTTTTACTATTATTACTATTTACTATACTGTTACACTATTGCTTCGCTTTGCTGTTGTATTATACGTATATTATATTTTTACACTTGACTTTAGATTTAAACTTTAGCTTTATGAACACAATAAATATATTTATTTAATGTACTATAAACTAATTGAAATTCCCTTGGCCGCACTCTAGTGTCTCGTTCGTGGCACCGGAATATTTTCAAAACCACATGTATTTTACAACCATTGATGAACGAAATATGTCACATAAAAAAGTCAAAACGAATCGGAACTTGAATTTGATGAACTTATAATAATTATTCAAGACTGAGTAAATACCCAACAGTAACACAATCGCAACGCTCGTTTTACTGTTCGGTATTTAAAATTGAAGTGGGATAAATAACAGGACTGCTTAATCACAATAGTTCACAACAAAGTATAACTACCTGATTTATAGATTCCTCCTCATTACACATTCATTCGTCTTCCTATATCCTATACATGCAAACCAACATCTCATATTTACTATTTAGCTTATAATTATGCATACAATAAAAATTTTGATTTTACATAACATAACCTTGTAAATTTATTTACACTGTTCTAATAATTTTGAAATAATTTTTTCGCCTAATTATATTTTTTTTCCCTTTAAATATATCATAAACTGACAAATCTATTTATTTCGTGGGATGCTGATTTATGCTGTAGTGGTAGTAGCCTATTAGTGACCACTAATATTAATTATCATGATTTTTTCATTTTTTTTTTAAATTTACAAACTGGCAACGAAACCCAAGTTATTGAAATATTTCGCTTAGAACGGTTTTAGGAAATTACACAGTTCTCTGATGACAATGATTACGTTAGGAAATACTTATGTACATAAGTGTAACTACATATTATTTTGTTTTTGTCCTCAGGGCTGCCGACTACGAGACTCATGTGTAGCTATTGTGTCACTTGGGCGAAGGTTCAAAGTGGTGAGGGTGTCGGTGTCTTGGCGGGGAATCCGGCAGGTACATGGCGTGCGTACGGGACGCCTGGCATGTGGACCTGCAAACCTGAGGGTGCTTCCAAACGGGTTTGGTCATCAGTATAAAGTCTCGCCTTTAGGCACCGCTTAATTGTGGGTGATTAGTGACGTTCAAGAGTTGTTCGTTGCTTCTCATTGTTGAGGTACTCCACGGAGGACCAATACTTAAGGACCTGCACGCCTGTACCCACCGCGAGCCTGATGACTTACCATTGCGATCCCTAGCCCTTGTGTTCACATAGCTATACCTTCGAGACGTCGAGACGTCGAGCGGCCTATAGGGTCATGTCTGGTGAGTAACATTCATTGACGACAGTATGCTATGTGTGTATATATATATTCATAGTACCCACGTGACGTCACAGCGGCCATGATTGTGACACAATTGAGGAGGACCAATCCTAGAGCATTAGCAAATACCAAATACCTTAATAGGAATAGCTTCGCTACGGTATTTGCAAATACTATTCAAATTCAATAAATAAGCCTAATTAAGAATTTAAAAAGTAAACATAATTAATAAAAAATAAAAAAATACCACTTATACAAATTTATTTTAAAAAGCAGGCTGAAATTTAAAGAATGGAAGAGTTTATATGTTCTACCACAACCGCCTCCAATTTTTTATCCATGGCAACGTCAAAGATGTGACGTACGTACAACCTACAAAACCACGTTATAATTTTGAATCGCATAAACGCAAAATCAGCTATCTCCGTAAAGCTTGACTTTGAAATAAACAACAATAACTACTTCTGCTACTTTAAGATTCTAATCAACACAGTTTTCTGTTTACAATTAGATGTCAATTCAACCAAACAAATATTATAAATTATGAGTTATACCTAAATTTGTTAACAAGATGCAGGATTTGAGATGGTTCAGTTATGAATCACAACTTATTAATTTGGACAAAACAATTGTAAATTCAAAGTAAGTAGCAGGTCATACCAAGCTGATTTGCTGTTTTTCATTAGTTAATTTAATTAGTATTACAAATTAATCAATAGAGTTAATTATTGCCAGCAATAAATTATAGCACTTAAGATTTTTAAATTATAATACTGATGGATAGTGTTACGTATAATCGAAGACAGAATTAAGTAGAACGACAAAATAAAAACTCAATTATAAATTGATTTATACCACTATACATAATGATAATAATAATGCTTATTAAATACTAATACTCTTTGATAATATCACTTAAAATCAAAAACACAATTTTCGAACATAACTTAATTTATAATAATTAATAATATGTATAACAAATATATAAATATTTATAAAAGAACAGAAGAACAATTAAAAAAAAAAATATACCAGACAGCCGTTGTTGCTTTGTTATGCAATCATTTCAATGGGTGAATATCGATGATAACATATTTCTCAATAGCTCTTGAAAAGATGGACAGGTTTTGCATCTGAACGATATTTTCATACGCGAATAACGAAGGAAATGATTGATTTTTGAAACTTAGATCATAAAAAAATTGCTAAAGGCTATAATTCTATAATTTTCTGACCATGATTCAATTTCTGCTAAAAGAAAAAAAATGCAGATGGTAAGTTTTCCAGCAACAGGACTTCATTTTCATTATCTTTATATTAATTTTCTTTTTTTCCCCTTTTTTTCATTGATATCTAATATTTGCATTGCCAATAACTAACTCATATATATGTGAACCACATTACTGATGAATACAAAAAAGTTAAGTTACACAATATTTATAATGCTTATTCAGCAAATCAAACAATTAAATATAATCGGGAACACTTAATAGTCCTACATTTCATTGTGCTATGGACATGAATGCAATAGAGCACTAACGATGCATTTCTATTACTTTTTCAGATTGGTATGTGATTGAAAAAGAAAAAACTCAGATCGTCGTCCCTAATGAAAGTTTATCTTAGTATCGTTTTTTGCTTGCTGAGCATAGTGCTCTTCTATTACGCAGGCTGGAAGGAATAGCCGGAGTGATCTGGTTAGGTAGGGCCGATGAGCATACAGCTCTCCATTGAATACAGGCTGGACAGAATAGCCTGAGTGATGTGGTTAGGTAGGGGCGATGAGCATACAGCTCTGCATTGAATACAGGCTGGACAGAATAGCCTGAGTGATGTGGTAAGGTAGGGGCGATGATCATACAGCTCTCCATTGAATACAGGCTGGACAGAATAGCCTGAGTGATGTGGCTAGGTAGGGGCGATGAGCATACAGCTCTCCATTGGATACAGGCTGGGCAGAATAGCCTGAGTGATGTGGCTAGGTAGGGGCGATGGGCATACAGCTCTGCATTGAATACAGGCTGGACAGAATAGCCTGAGTGATGTGGCTAGGTAGGGGCGATGAGCATACAGCTCTCCATTGGATACAGGCTGGACAGAATAGCCTGAGTGATGTGGCTAGGTAGGGGCGATGAGCATACAGCTCTGGATTGAATACAGGCTGGACAGAATAGCCTGAGTGATGTGGCTAGGTAGGGGCGATGAGCATACAGCTCTGCATTTAATACAGGCTGGACAGAATAGCCTGAGTGATGTGGCTAGGTAGGGGCGATGAGCATACGGCTCTCCATTGAATACAGGCTGGACAGAATAGCCTGAGTGATGTGGTTAGGTAGGGGCGATGAGCATACAGCTCTCCATTGAATACAGGCTGGTCAGAATAGCCTGAGTGATGTGGCTAGGTAGGGGCGATGAGCTTACAGCTCTTCTATGAATACAGGCTGGACAGAATAGCCTGAAGTGATCTGGTTAGGTAGGGGCGATAAGCAAACAGCTCTACTTTGAATACAGGCTGGACAGAATAGCCTGAGTGATGTGGTTAGGTATGGCCGATGAGCATACAGCTCTGCATTGAATACAGGCTGGACAGAATAGCCTGAGTGATGTGGTTAGGTAGGGCCGATGAGCATACAGCTCTACTTTGAATACAGGCTGGACAGAATAGCCTGAGTGATGTGGCTAGGTAGGGGCGATGAGCATACAGCTCTTCATTGAATACAGGCTGGACAGAATAGCCTGAGTGATGTGGTTAGGTAGGGGCGATGAGCTTACAGCTCTTCATTGGATACAGGCTGGACAGAATAGCCTGAGTGATGTGGCTAGGTAGGGGCGATGAGCATACAGCTCTGCATTGGATACAGGCTGGACAGAATAGCCTGAGTGATGTGGCTAGGTAGGGGCGATGAGCATACAGCTCTGCATTGAATACAGGCTGGACAGAATAGCCTGAGTGATGTGGCTAGGTAGGGGTGATGAGCATACAGCTCTCCATTGAATACAGGCTGGACAGAATAGCCTGAGTGATGTGGCTAGGTAGGGGCGATGAGCATACAGCTCTGCATTTAATACAGGCTGGACAGAATAGCCTGAGTGATGTGGCTAGGTAGGGGCGATGAGCACACAGCTCTCCATTGAATACAGGCTGGACAGAATAGCCTGAGTGATGTGGTTAGGTAGGGGCGATGAGCAAACAGCTCTACTTTGAGTACAGGCTGGACAGAATAGCCTGAGTGATGTGGTTAGGTAGGGGCGATGAGCATACAGCTCTTCTTTGAATACAGGCTGGACAGAATAGCCTGAGTTATCTGGTTAGGTAGGGGCGATGAGCATACAGCTCTGCATTGAATACAGGCTGGACAGAATAGCCTGAGTGATGTGGTTAGGTAGGGGCGATGAGCATACAGCTCTACTTTGAATACAGGCTGGACAGAATAGCCTGAGTGATGTGGTTAGGTAGGGGCGATGAGCAAACAGCTCTACTTTGAGTACAGGCTGGACAGAATAGCCTGAGTGATGTGGTTAGGTAGGGCCGATGAGCATACAGCTCTGCATTGAATACAGGCTGGACAGAATAGCCTGAGTTATCTGGTTAGGTAGGGGCGATGAGCATACAGCTCTGGATTGAATACAGGCTGGACAGAATAGCCTGAGTGATCTGGTTAGGTAGGGCCGATGAGCATACAGCTCTGCATGGAATAGAGGCTGGACAGAATAGCCTGAGTGATCTGGTTAGGTAGGCACGTTCCTTTCTTAGCATATGAAGCCATACGTCGATGAAGCTGTAATTCATGGTGCTCATCATGGGACGGGGCTGTACTTTACGTCATGGTGCTCAACGTGGGACGAAGCTGTACTACATCGTGCTCAACGTTGGACGAAGCTGTACTTACGTCTTGTTGCTCAACGTGGGACGAAGCTGTACCTTAAGTCAGGGTGCATGAGTAAAGAATGGTAAATATATTGCCATCCTAAGTCGTTACACGTAAAGTAAGCAAAATAATAAAATGTTTTAGTTTAAAGATTACTCTAGCATGTACCTAGCTAATCGAAATATAATCCCATCAATCAGTAATTAAGTTAGTCTCACCTAACCTTATACTTTTGTTTTCGTCTCCTGTGCAGAGTTGGCCTCTTCAGCCATTCTTCTTTCTTGCTATCCAATATAAGGCTGCCTCCTTCACTGTCCTGCTCATTGAGTCGGGCAGGGAGTCTATGTCCTTCTTGAGGGATATTATATTACACTGTTATATTGATAGTGTTTTGTTTTTTCTAGAATTGTCGACGTTTTGTCGTTTGATGAAGTGTGTTTGCTTTTGAAGCGAGAAGCTTCAAATTTCATTTTTGTGTTTTATCCTGTTGGTGGCGGATCCTAAGCGTATTATGCCACCAAACTGTCTTTGTTTCGTATCCCGTTTAGGCATGTGTTTGGAACTTTGTTTGTCTTATCGATCACCTAACATTGTTTCGGATAGCGTTTGCAAGAGATAAAAAAAGCCACATCAACCTATTTAGATGATTAATTAATTTTAGATGATTTTTAAACTATTCATACATTATCATCGATCTACATCACTGTACAATTTCAAACAATTTAATATAATTAATAACATTGAAATAACATTCTCTAAAATTCTTCTAACGCATGTTTCATTTTATTGCAGCAGAAATGTGAGCACCCCACTAAAATTGTGATCAACATTCGAGGAAGTGCTCAACGCACTTCGTGGTGCTCAACGTACGACGAGGCTGCACTACGTGGTGCTCAACGTACGACGAGGCTGCACTACGTGGTGCTCAACGTACGACGAGGCTGCACTACGTGGTGCTCAACGTACGACGAGGCTGCACTACGTGGTGCTCAACGTACGACGAGGCTGCACTACGTGGTGCTCAACGTACGACGAGGCTGCACTACGTGGTGCTCAACGTGCGACGAGGCTGCACTACGTGGTGCTCAACGTACGACGAGGCTGCACTACGTGGTGCTCAACGAGCAACGAAACTCGACCCTATACCTGGAGAGGGGTAAGGATTTATTTGGAAATCTTTATTTGGAAGTGCAATTTCTTTCCATTCCTTCAAATGGATAATACTAGTAAATCTAATTTATTAATTTGATGGTTATACTTGAAGTCTCCTTGAATATTGCCAGCAAGAGACATAATAACTTTTTTTATGGTATGAAATTAAGCATAACAAAAAATATATACTTTTTTAGTGTATTCTCAAGTTGGTAGCATTCTTGTACGTGCTAACCTTTGATTGACCACCCCACTCTACGAGAGTTGAAATCCCGCCTACAAAGATATTTTCTAATGTTCCTTCATCTTCACCTAATCAACATCTTAAATGGCAAAATATAACTGCATATGAGCTGTGTTATCATAACATGCAAGCGCTTATTGTTTTTGTTTTGGAAGATGGTTCAAAAGCTGGATGGTGTATGCAAATATCAAGTTTATTTTACGCTTGAGTTAGAGTTTTTTTTCTAGTATTATGATTCTTTTGGCCAAACGCAAAACAATAATTTATTTGTGTTCTCTTCATTTCTTTCAGAATCGCTGTATGGTTGGAAGAGAAGTTCTACTCATCCGTCGATGAAAACGTTTACAGAATATATATCTCTGCTGTCAAGTGTCAACAGGGTGGAACGAATCATACCTAGATAGGTCAAATACCTGATTCAGGCACTGCGTGCTTAGGAGTTTCTCCTCTGAATCATGGACAGTTAATAACTCTTGGTTTAGTTATAATACCGGTAGATATGATAAACACAAGCCCACACTGAACTACAACCTGGGTTACTTATCTTAATTTGCGTTATTTTTCGGAGTCTCTTACTCCTTCCTCAAGCATTGTCTTTGTCTGACTGGCGCCGGTTGGGCAAAGACAGTGCTTGAGGAAGGTGTTTCTGACCTCGAAATATCTTGCTTAGTAAGTGATCTAGATGTCCAGTATTTGCTTGTATTTACAGTGAGTGATACATTCATTTTAACTTGATTGGTTCATTTTGTATCGATAACTTCTTTGTAAAAGGTGTAGACTAGAGTGTACCAAAACTTTTCAATAGTTACATAAACGTTTCCCTATAAAAGCTTCAATTGACTAATTCTCAAAGGAGGCATTGTGGCGTTTCACTTTAATTATTTGCTTCTGTCTGATATTCTTGTAGCTGTACAAGCTATCGCGTTGATATTGCGTGTGTATACATCAGAATGTTATCGTAGTAGTAGTATAGAATAGTTGTGTATGGTATTATAAGCTGCATGTAGTGATTTGTTTTGTAGTGGTGGTGGTAGTGCATAGAAATGTGCTCAGTACACGTGCTAGATAAATATACGTGGTAAACTCTAAACACAACGTACGTTGGTTTTAGTTGACCGTTAGTCGATACTTGAAGTGAAACGTCATAGAATATAAAAACTACCCTCAGTTAGTTGATCTTGTGGTTTTGGCCCAGCTGCAAGATACACTTGCTCAAGGCAAATATATTACACACTATTCCACTCCTTCTGTATAAATAAAACAATAATTCTGCACTGTAAACAATGTAACCGGCTGGTTCCCCCGTGACGTCACAGCGGCCTTGATTCGGATATAATGGATTTAGGCACAGCCTAAAACATTGTAGGGTATCATTTGATAATTAACTTTAAGTAATTTCATGTATTTAAAAAAAAAGTAAAATGAATATTAAAATATCTCAGGTTGTTTGTGGTGTACCACATGTAGATACAAACTAGCAACGAATTGTCGTAAAGATGGCCGCTAAGCGCACACTGTGACGTACGTACAACCTATAGATATATATGGTTGAAGAATTTCCTGGGTGACAAAATCAGAGCTATCGGCTAAGTAGGTATTGATCAACGTAAAAACAAATGTATTGTAATTCATATTGATTTGTAATATGTGGCCACTGAATAAATTGAATTGAATTGAATTGAATTGAATTGAATTGAATATATTGACACCTATTTAATTTATTGTTGGTGTTTTTCACTAAGATTGTAGATAATGCATCAATAAAATTCAAATACATTACGAAGGTTGTCTATACTTCATGTCCTCTGTGTATCCACTTTTATCCTCCCATTATTTCTTTTAAGTGAAATCAATTACAACATTTTGTTTGAGCTGAATGATGTATTTATTTGTTTTGAATAAAATGTACACTTGTTCTTAACATTATTATAAACATGAACCTATTCATATTCATATTCATATTCATTACTTTGGTTTGTGAGTTACGGTCGTGATACAAACCACAAACGTTACGTTCATTTACGCCGTTTTTAAAGTGAACACTGCTTTTGTAGTCGACTGTACCAACGTTAGCGAAAAGAACAGACTGTACACAATGTGCAGGCGTTCACGTTAGTTGTGGAGAGGTGCGTTCACAATGTGCTAGATGACTCCAGGTTTGACAACCCTTGGGGAAAAAGACTCTTTCGAGGTATAATGCTAAAAGAACAACTATGAACGAATTCAAAACAATTAATTATTTATTAATAAATTAATAAATTTATTCATATAAATTAATTTATAATTAATTAATTTAATGTTAATTCTGGTGTGTGGAAGAAATTTGCTGTGCAACAATGTAAATAAAGAGCTGTATTTTTTAACTGGGTAAATACCCGGATAAAAAATCGGGAGTAGACCATTTTGACTTGCTAATACTCCCGTAAATGTCACACCAGTCACCAGTAACAAATGTTGTAAAAAAAACCTGACCAAAACTCGTTTAAACGCTCCAATCATGCTATAAGAATGAAAACCATTTCTGGGGCTGTGCGCCCCGGATCCGCATTGGGTGGGGGGGGGGGGGGGGGGGCTTTCCCCAGACCGACCCTCCATTGTAATTTTCCCAATCATACCCGGGTGATTTTTATACCCTAGTTTCGGCCCTGTATGTATGCGTATTAAGTTCTACATGAAAGCTTAACAAACAATAAATTTAATACATATGATATGTTCCTAGTAATTTATCTGAACAAGTATTATATAAGATAAACGCATGAATTCAAAATGAGAATATATTCACGTTATTTACTCAGTGTGATTATCCCAATGTGCAGTTTTTCATCCGCGCG
>OX246743.1:20479243-20526743 GCA_945910005.1 Isoperla grammatica
TAAATCCAATAAGACCCTCTGTTCGTTAATCCATCTATGTTAGGTGTTAGAATCACAATAAGAATGAATCGAGATACATACATGCATTCATTGAGAGCAGTACAATATGTACCAGTCTAAGCGCTCCAACATCCATCGAGTGGTGTGACGTAGGCAGTAGCGACGCCGACTAGTGTTTTCGCGGTCCGGGGTTCGAGACCCGTTACCGGCAAACTTTTTTTCTTCCATATTCAGAGCAGAATAGTTACGAAGGGTTTACTAAGGAGAAATTTTTTTTTCAAGCGCTCGTAGCTAAAAACCGGGTGGTCCAATTTTTTTTTTTTTTTTTTTTTTTTTTTTCGTTAATTATCTAGACATCCTGAAAACGAAAATATGCTGGGAGTCATACTATCAATGATACAGGCGCCCAAAATTTCAAATTTTGTCTCAGAAGAGCACAATCGGAGAAAAATGAAATTTTAATTTGTTTTTATTTTTTAAAAATACGAATCATATCAAAAGAGCGATGAATAAGAAGGAACTGACTACCAAAAAATTCTATCTTAAACCGTTTACCCGTAAAAAAATAAAAACCTCAAAAAATCTACTATTTTGGTTACCTGAAGTTGGCGTCGCCTCACCACGACCTGTGTAAACCGACGCTACCAACGCTTATACTACGTCACCAAGGATTATTACTGAACTTAACTTCAAGGTTAGGACTGACTAGGTACCACCGTTCATCCACAATCGGTACCGAAAGTGGAACGTGACAAGAAAATCTTTGAAATTCCAAAAACGCTTGACGTCGTTCACAACAAACATAGCGACGCGATGATTTTTTTCAAAGTAGACAATGTTCAGATGTACCACGGGAATTAACATTAAGATCCCTTAAGTAAACAATATAGCTGTAGAAAATTAAAAACTAAAAAACGGAGTGAATTTTAGCACGTTTTTGACACTGCGTAGCGTCACGGATTATAGGGTTAAGACAATAATGTCTACTCTTTCTGCATCTTCCATTCCCAGTGTACTTATGGAACATGTTTTGGTTTGGGTATGATTCATGTTTAGCCCAGGAAACATGTTTTAATGTTGGCTATTCAGTGATGTTCCCAACGGGAATTTTTCTAAGTCCTCAAAGTCCCAAAACTGCGTTTTCTGTGGATGTGTATCAGGAGTTCAGACGGTTAGAGAAGGTTATGATATGAGAATGAACCAAGTCTTGAAAGTCCCAAAACTGCGTTTTCTGGAGATGTGTATCAGGAGTTCAGATGGCTATAGGAGGTTATGATATATACTATCTGAATACCCCAAACAATGCACAACATTGAGAGCAGTATATCTTGTACCTGTGTAAGCGCTGGAAGTATCATCGTGTTCTATGGCGTGTGCAATAACGTCCGTGATTAGAGTGCAAGAGGACTGGGGTTCGAGACCCGTTACATCCATTCTTTTTTTTCTACAATATTTACACAAAATATCAATACATCAACGTGCATGGACACGGTTTATTTTTTAACTGTCAAACGGCTCGTTGTTTCCACAAACGATTATAACGGTTTCGCGACCAACCAATCAATCAATACGTTCTGATGATAAAAACTCCGAAAATTGAACCCGCTTTTTTCTCAATTTTCGGAGTTTTTTATCTTCAGATCGTATTCTTGGATGTTTTTAAATCCAATAAGACCCTCTGTTCGTAACACCATCTATGTTAGGTGTTAGAATTACAATAAGAATGAATCGAGATACATACATGCATTCATTGAGAGCAGTACAATATGTACCAGTCTAAGCGCTCCACCTTCCATCCTGTGGCGTGGCGTAGGCAGTAGCGACGCCGACTAGTGTTTTCGCGGTCCGGGGTTCGAGACCCGTTACCGGCAAACTTTTTTTCTTCCATATTCAGAGCAGAATAGTTGAGAAGGGTTTATTTAGGGGAAATTTTTTTTTCAAGCGCTCGTAGCTAAAAACCGGGTGGTCCAAATTTGTTTTTTTATTTTTTTTTATTTTTTTCGTTAATTATCTAGACATCCTGAAAACGAAAATATGCTGGGGGTCATACTATCAGTGATACAGGCGCGCAAAATTTCAAATTTTGTCTCAGTAGAGCACAATCGGAGAAAAATGAAATTTTTATTTTTTCTTATTTTTTTTGAAATACGAAACATATCAAGAGAGCGATGAATAAGAAGGAACTGACAACCAAAAAATTCTATCTTAAACCGTTTACCCGTAAAAAAATAAAAACCTCAAAAAATCTACTATTTTGGTTACTTGAAGTTGGCGTCGCCTCACCACAACCTGTGTAAACCGACGCTACCGACGCTCATACTACGTCACCAAGGATTATTACTGAACTTAACTTCGAAGTTAGGACTAACGAGGTACCACCGTTCATCCACAATCGGTACCGAAAGTGGAACGTGACAAGAAAATCTTTGAAATTCCAAAGACGCTTGACGTCGTTCACAACAAACATAGCGAGGCGATGATTTTTTTCAAAGTAGACAATTTTCAGATCTACCACGGGAATTAACTTTAAGATCCCTTAAGTAAACAATATAGCTGTAGAAAATTAAAAACTCAAAAACGGAGTGAATTTTAGCACGTTTTTGACACTGCGTAATAATGTCTACTCTTTCTGCATCTTCCATTCCCAGTGTACTTATGGAACATGTTTTGGTTTGCGTATGATTCATGTTTAGCCCAGGAAACATGTTTTAATGTTGGCTGTTCAGTGATGTTCCCAAAGGGAATTTTTCTAAGTCCTCAAAGTCCCAAAACTGCGTTTTCTGTGGATGTGTATCAGGAGTTCAGACGGCTATAGGAGGTTATGATATGAGAATGAACCAAGTCTTGAAAGTCCCAAAACTGCGTTGTGACACTACAGCCAGCCCCCTTATCCTTCCAAACCATTGTAGTAATTATGAATGTTAATTAATAATTAATATAAAGTGTTTTTATTGATTATAATGTGATTAATTACAATGTTTTCAATATTTAAGTTGTCATGGTAATGCCTGTATTGCATACTGAAAATGTCTCATATATTCAGCCTTCAGCAATCATCATTTAATAGTTAATTATTTATATTTTGGTAAAATATTATGAAAGCGCATATGGGACCAGTACGTGGTTGGTGTTAAAAATACTGCGCAGAAAGCAAATTAATAACGCTTCAGTGGGCACGCAGACGAAGAGGCACCTCTATTCAGGAGTGGTAGAGTCCAACACGGTGAGGTGGACCAGGTTTGAAATATGAGGGGTTGCAGGAGAAAGTGCCTGAAGGCCTACATGGTGCGAACGGGGTAAGAAATCTAAAGAAGCTTCCAGAAGGTAATGTTAAAGGGTGCTATGTATCGGACGCTCTTACAAGATACAAACCATGAGACGTGGTAGTGAAGCCGTGAGGGGAAGTGAACAGCTACGTCACAACCCGAGGGTTTAAATACACCCGTTGAGAGGGAGAGAGGACAGTTCGCGACAGTCCGTGAGGGTGGTCAAACGGCTCGAGTGCCTCGGGCACGAGCCAGATGTGAAATTGTAAAAGTGCGTAGTGTTTTAAATATTTTATTCATAAAAACATAAGAGTTCGCGACGGGCCGTGAGGGTGGTCAAACAGCTCGAGTGCCTCGGGCACGAGCCAGATGTGAAACTGTAAAAGTGTGTAATGTTTTAAATATTTTATTCATAAAAACATAAATACAGTTCGCGGCAGTTCGTGGACATGTTGACGAATAGCGAGTGAAATGGACATTCTAACAGTTGGTTGTGACGGGCATAAGCTAAGTGTCTCGGATTGTGCAAAATTACGCACGTATAGAATCGATTTTTAAAAAACAAAAGTATTACCGGACTGTGCGAGGAAAAAGGACATAATTCCCTCATGAAGCTGGAACCTTCTGGAAAATCGTGACGTCACTACCGTGATTCAGTGGGAAGGAGACGCCATTTTGGACGCCATTTTGAAAGAGGAGCACCCTTGACAGCTGTCAAACGCACGTGGACGACACCTCAATATTTCCGGATCATCATCAACAACAACAACAACATTAACAACAACAACATCAACCACAACAACAACAACAACAACCTCAGCAACAGCAACAACGTTAATGGATGAGTACTAAATCTTTTAATTTCCATGGTTGAACTTTTAACTGAACATCATTTTTTTAATTTCAATATTTTTACGTCATAATCACAATATGTTCAAATTCCTATGAAAATTGTTCAATTTATTCTATAGTAATAAGAAGTTAGCAATGGGCCCTTAGGTAGAAGTGTTTTTCATTCATTGTAACATGTGTTTTTCTTTCATTATACCTCAATTAGAGTAAATTTATTGGTTATAATTTTAAACCTATTTCCATACAAATCACATCCCATTTCTGATAATATTTAATTAATTAATGAGATTCGTAATCATCGACTGAGCTAGCAAATTAACATGTTCTTTTAAGTCCACTCGATCCTGTCGGGCAATATATTTTGGGTTTTGAGTGTGACAATTTGGCGCCCGACGTGGGGCTTGATCATTGCACAAACTGAGATTTTAAAAAAAATACATAAAGTTACTTGTTAAATTTTCTTGTTTATGTTGTGAAATTTGTAATTAGAATAATATCTAGAGATTTCATGCAATGTTGCTGTAAATCGTTACCTTGAGGACAGCGACTTTTAAAAAAATTTAAAAGGCACACTTTTAGAGAATGTCAACTTACGAGGATATTTTCTTTGATGATAGTACGGGGAGGTTAAGTCCAGTTGAGGACAATATCATAACATACACCACCATGGCGAGTGGGAGCAAAGAACCGGAAGAAGTTAGCAGGGGGTGCGATTTACACACATTATATAAACAAATGATGGAGATGATGAAGGAGCAGTATAATAATGTCAATGATAGATTTGACAGGATTGACAAACAGAGCCAAGATTTTAATGATAGATTTGACAGGATTGACAAACAGAGCCAAGATTTTAATGATAGATTTGACAAACAGAGCCAAGATTTCAATGATAGATTTGACAGGATTGACAAACAGAGCCAAGATTTTAAGATAGAGATTAATGATAGATTTGACAAACAGAGCCAAGAACTTAAAAATATAATTGACAAGATTGACAGACAGAGCCGAGATTTTAAGGAGTTATTTGACGAACAAAGCCAAGATTTTAGAAAAGATATTAAAGAAGAATTTGACAAACAGGAAATGGTCGAGGAAAAAGAAAGGGCAGTGGAAGTGACTGAAAATGTGGAGGGATATAATATTGAGAATTTGATTGTTGTACGTAAATTGACAAAACGGAAAAGGTTGCGTAAAGAAAGAAAGATAATTAAGAATGGAATAACCATGATAAAGAGTCGATTGTTTGAAAGTAACGAAAGAATGTTTCGAGCCAGTTTGAAAAAGAGAGGGAAAGGTAAAAGAAAAATGACAAAGAAATCAATTAAAGTTAAGAAAGTAGGAGCTAAAGGAAATTTGCGATGGATAATGGTAAAGGATAACAAGGAAAAGGAAAATGAGATAGGAGGCGGATTCGATAAGAGAAGTTTACACGCGAGTTGTGGGAGGTCAAAGTTTGAGCCATTGACATTTAAGGGGGGTACTTAAAAAATAATTGTACTCAGGAGTCTTTTGTTGATGATTGTCCGCGATTGCATAGAGATGTGTCAAGTTATTTTTTAGATTATTTGTATTCGTTCACTTTTGTATTGGATTAAATTGTAATTTTGCTTATGTATGATTAGTATGTTGCGTACGCGAGAATAATCTACTTAGGTGGAACATTAATGAGTCAAGGAATGAGTTAGGAAATGCTGGGGGCGCAAACTTTTGTTTATCGTGATGTTACGAAATAATGAGAATTTTAGGTCACTTAATAGACCTCGGATATGATTGTGTGAATTTTCAAGTGAATTAGTTACCTCGTCGTGTGTTATTGATGAATTGAAGGGATATCGTATTTTTATTGTCATGTACCGGTTTAAATCCTTCTGAAGTAATCTGCCGCTAAGTATGTGTGTTATTGATGAAGTAGGGGGATGCCGTGTTTTTTATAACTTTACATACGCATATTCGTTCGGAGTAGTCTGCCACGCCGTTGTGTAAATTGCGAGTTAGAGTCGTCTTATGAGGATATTGTGTTTGTCAGAGATATGAAGTAAGTCGTCAAGGTTATTTTTCTATCATTCTGAATCATTCATTATTGTGTCACTGGATTAAATTGTCATCTTGCTTTGCTTGTATATGTATATGTTACGTAGTACGTTACGATTTCCAATTTTGTGTTTATGTACTAAGAATGAGAAACAGGCTTGAGGGAAGCGATCAGCTGGTAGTCAAGGTTGCGGGGACCAGTGAGAGTGCGATGCGCGAACGAGGTTGCGCGGGGGGTTGTTTTCTGTCAGGAGAGCGACCACGAGGTCGACGCACGTGCTCTTCAAGCATGCAGTCAAACCGGTTCTATTGCGCGAGCGAGGGATGTCGTATCGGCTGAGAGAATTGCGCTGTCAGTGGCGTAGCTTCGGGTACTGATAGCTGTTTCACTGTTTACCATTTCTTATGTCCTTGTTTTTTTCTTGTGTTTAGTGATTAGACAATATAAGATGGATAGTAATTATAAGGGATAGTTGTGATTTTATCATTTTTTTTTTTGATATCACATTTTTTCAATTTTGAATTTTTGCAATTGTAGTTAGGTGAGTTAACGTTGTGGATGTGCCTGGGAGTAGTGATTAGTGGACGAGACGTTACTCATTATGGTGTAGGAGTGTGATCCATTGAATCATAATCATAGTTAATAACGTACAGTTAAAAGTTTCCATGATCAATATACGTGTAAAGGTATGATTTTTGTAAATTGTTCCAATTTTCAAAAAGTCATAGGGGGGTAATTGTGACACTACAGCCAGCCCCCTTATCCTTCCAAACCATTGTAGTAATTATGAATGTTAATTAATAATTAATATAAAGTGTTTTTATTGATTATAATGTGATTAATTACAATGTTTTCAATATTTAAGTTGTCATGGTAATGCCTGTATTGCATACTGAAAATGTCTCATATATTCAGCCTTCAGCAATCATCATTTAATAGTTAATTATTTATATTTTGGTAAAATATTATGAAAGCGCATATGGGACCAGTACGTGGTTGGTGTTAAAAATACTGCGCAGAAAGCAAATTAATAACGCTTCAGTGGGCACGCAGACGAAGAGGCACCTCTATTCAGGAGTGGTAGAGTCCAACACGGTGAGGTGGACCAGGTTTGAAATATGAGGGGTTGCAGGAGAAAGTGCCTGAAGGCCTACATGGTGCGAACGGGGTAAGAAATCTAAAGAAGCTTCCAGAAGGTAATGTTAAAGGGTGCTATGTATCGGACGCTCTTACAAGATACAAACCATGAGACGTGGTAGTGAAGCCGTGAGGGGAAGTGAACAGCTACGTCACAACCCGAGGGTTTAAATACACCCGTTGAGAGGGAGAGAGGACAGTTCGCGACAGTCCGTGAGGGTGGTCAAACGGCTCGAGTGCCTCGGGCACGAGCCAGATGTGAAATTGTAAAAGTGCGTAGTGTTTTAAATATTTTATTCATAAAAACATAAGAGTTCGCGACGGGCCGTGAGGGTGGTCAAACAGCTCGAGTGCCTCGGGCACGAGCCAGATGTGAAACTGTAAAAGTGTGTAATGTTTTAAATATTTTATTCATAAAAACATAAATACAGTTCGCGGCAGTTCGTGGACATGTTGACGAATAGCGAGTGAAATGGACATTCTAACAGTTGGTTGTGACGGGCATAAGCTAAGTGTCTCGGATTGTGCAAAATTACGCACGTATAGAATCGATTTTTAAAAAACAAAAGTATTACCGGACTGTGCGAGGAAAAAGGACATAATTCCCTCATGAAGCTGGAACCTTCTGGAAAATCGTGACGTCACTACCGTGATTCAGTGGGAAGGAGACGCCATTTTGGACGCCATTTTGAAAGAGGAGCACCCTTGACAGCTGTCAAACGCACGTGGACGACACCTCAATATTTCCGGATCATCATCAACAACAACAACAACATTAACAACAACAACATCAACCACAACAACAACAACAACAACCTCAGCAACAGCAACAACGTTAATGGATGAGTACTAAATCTTTTAATTTCCATGGTTGAACTTTTAACTGAACATCATTTTTTTAATTTCAATATTTTTACGTCATAATCACAATATGTTCAAATTCCTATGAAAATTGTTCAATTTATTCTATAGTAATAAGAAGTTAGCAATGGGCCCTTAGGTAGAAGTGTTTTTCATTCATTGTAACATGTGTTTTTCTTTCATTATACCTCAATTAGAGTAAATTTATTGGTTATAATTTTAAACCTATTTCCATACAAATCACATCCCATTTCTGATAATATTTAATTAATTAATGAGATTCGTAATCATCGACTGAGCTAGCAAATTAACATGTTCTTTTAAGTCCACTCGATCCTGTCGGGCAATATATTTTGGGTTTTGAGTGTGACAGCGTTTTCTGGAGATGTGTATCAGGAGTTCAGACGGCTATAGGAGGTTATGATATATGCTATCTGAATACCCCAAACAATGCACAACATTGAGAGCAGTATGTCTTGTACCTGTGTAAGCGCTGGAAGTATCATCGTGTTCTATGGCGTGTGCAATAACGTCCTTGATTAGAGTGCAAGAGGTCTGGGGTTCGAGACCCGTTACATCCAGTCTTTTTTTCTACTAGGAAAACGCTCTGTTTGACGCGTTGATAAGCGAGCGCGTCAATATGTACGAACTTTCTGACGAAAAGTTTTCCCAACTTCAGGTAACCAAAATAGTAGATTTTTTGAGGTTTTTATTTTTTTACGGGGAAACGGTTTAAGATAGAATTTTTTGGTTGTCAGTTCCTTCTTATTCATCGCTCTCTTGATATGTTTCGTATTTCAAAAAAAATAAGAAAAAATAAAAATTTCATTTTTCTCCGATTGTGCTCTACTGAGACAAAATTTGAAATTTTGCGCGCCTGTATCACTGATAGTATGACCCCCAGCATATTTCCGTTTTCAGGATGTCTAGATAATTAACGAAAAAAATTAAAAAAAATAAAAAAACAAATTTGGACCACCCGGTTTTTAGCTACGAGCGCTTGAAAAAAAAAATTCCCCTAAATAAACCCTTCTCAACTATTCTGCTCTGAATATGGAAGAAAAAAAGTTTGCCGGTAACGGGTCTCGAACCCCGGACCGCGAAAACACTAGTCGGCGTCGCTACTGCCTACGCCACGCCACAGGATGGAAGGTGGAGCGCTTAGACTGGTACATATTGTACTGCTCTCAATGAATGCATGTATGTATCTCGATTCATTCATATTGTAATTCTAACACCTAACATAGATGGTGTTACGAACAGAGGGTCTTATTGGATTTAAAAACATCCAAGAATACGATCTGAAGATAAAAAACTCCGAAAATTGAGAAAAAAGCGGGTTCAATTTTCGGAGTTTTTATCATCAGAACGTATTGATTGATTGGTTGGTCGCGAAACCGTTATAATCGTTTGTGGAAACAACGAGCCGTTTGACAGTTAAAAAATAAACCGTGTCCATGCACGTTGATGTATTGATATTTTGTGTAAATATTGTAGAAAAAAAAGAATGGATGTAACGGGTCTCGAACCCCAGTCCTCTTGCACTCTAATCACGGACGTTATTGCACACGCCATAGAACACGATGATACTTCCAGCGCTTACACAGGTACAAGATATACTGCTCTCAATGTTGTGCATTGTTTGGGGTATTCAGATAGTATATATCATAACCTCCTATAGCCATCTGAACTCCTGATACACATCTCCAGAAAACGCAGTTTTGGGACTTTCAAGACTTGGTTCATTCTCATATCATAACCTTCTCTAACCGTCTGAACTCCTGATACACATCCACAGAAAACGCAGTTTTGGGACTTTGAGGACTTAGAAAAATTCCCGTTGGGAACATCACTGAATAGCCAACATTAAAACATGTTTCCTGGGCTAAACATGAATCATACCCAAACCAAAACATGTTCCATAAGTACACTGGGAATGGAAGATGCAGAAAGAGTAGACATTATTGTCTTAACCCTATAATCCGTGACGCTACGCAGTGTCAAAAACGTGCTAAAATTCACTCCGTTTTTTAGTTTTTAATTTTCTACAGCTATATTGTTTACTTAAGGGATCTTAATGTTAATTCCCGTGGTACATCTGAACATTGTCTACTTTGAAAAAAATCATCGCGTCGCTATGTTTGTTGTGAACGACGTCAAGCGTTTTTGGAATTTCAAAGATTTTCTTGTCACGTTCCACTTTCGGTACCGATTGTGGATGAACGGTGGTACCTAGTCAGTCCTAACTTCGAAGTTAAGTTCAGTAATAATCCTTGGTGACGTAGTATAAGCGTTGGTAGCGTCGGTTTACACAGGTCGTGGTGAGGCGACGCCAACTTCAGGTAACCAAAATAGTAGATTTTTTGAGGTTTTTATTTTTTTACGGGTAAACGATTTAAGATAGAATTTTTTGGTAGTCAGTTCCTTCTTATTCATCGCTCTCTTGATATGATTCGTATTTTTAAAAAATAAAAACAAATTAAAATTTCATTTTTCTCCGATTGTGCTCTTCTGAGACAAAATTTGAAATTTTGGGCGCCTGTATCACTGATAGTATGACTCCCAGCATATTTATGTTTTCAGGATGTCTAGATAATTAACGAAAAAAAAAAAAAAAAAAAATTTGGACCACCCGGTTTTTAGCTACGAGCGCTTGAAAAAAAAAATTCCCCTTAGTAAACCCTTCTCAACTATTCTGCTCTGAATATGGAAGAAAAAAAGTTTGCCGGTAACGGGTCTCGAACCCCGGACCGCGAAAACACTAGTCGGCGTCGCTACTGCCTACGTCACACCACTCGATGGATGTTGGAGCGCTTAGAAAGGTACATATTGTACTGCTCTCAATGAATGCATGTATGTATCTCGATTCATTCTTATTGTGATTCTAACACCTAACGTAGATGGATTAACGAACAGAGGGTCTTATTGGATTTAAAAACATCTAAGAATACGATCTGAGGATAAAAAAACTCCGAAAATTGAGAAAAAAGCGGGTACAATTTTCGGATTTTTTTCATCAACTCGTATTGATTGATTGGTGGGTCGCGAAACCTTTATAATCGTTTGTGGAAACAACGCGCCGTTTGACAGTTAAAAAATAAACCATGAATATTATTTATTTATTATTTTTATGAAGCTTTCAAACAAAAAAATATTCTTATTTTGAAAACAAACCTTCAAAACAAACAAGAAACATACAAAACCTTCACAACTTGGTTGCCCATCATTAAACGTTTTAACTGGTGAACAGTTACTATCGCCATACCTCGTTTTCTTCATAATAGGCCTATTGCAATTTTATTATTTTGACAGCTCGTTATTTGTCAACCAGTTCGATTCATAGGTGGCAGATCATACGTGTCAAAGAACTTAGTTGTGTAGTGTTCATATCTTTCTTTGGGTAGTCGGTAGTCAATAATCAATAGTCAATAGTCAATAGTCAATAGTCATTTATGTGAACGCGGCTTAACTGCACGGAAGAAATTACTTCTGATGCCATGTCCACTTTTATATCAGTTTTGTAACTGATTCCCAATTGGGATGGACATTAAATGAATTGATTACTAGCCCTGAGATAGAATAGGGAATATGCGTCATATTTTTTAAGCATTTTACTAGATTAGGATTAACTTCCTGAATACAAAAATATTTTATTTTGATGACATAGAATAAAGTTTCATTTATAAAAACGAGCTGAAAGTTTCACACATATTTATGGCGGGAAAAACGGGGCATACGTCACTTTCCCTGTATCAGCAATCAACCAATCATAAACTGATAAATAAAATAATGCTTATTTGGAAATTATCATATCTAAAATCATGTAAAATCGAATTAATGCCTAGTACGCCTAATAATTAATTTTGAAGCCAGATTTCTATAAAAACAATAATACCAAACCTATTTTCATAGAATATCAGTAAATAATGGGTGTTGTTATTCATATAAAGCAGACTTGACAACGGCTTGAGTACAAATTTTGACAAGGTTAGCTTGATGACCTTGAAAATTTGATTGTTTCGTCTAGAAAGCGGTGCAGCAAAATCCAAGGAGGTTATATGCAAAGTCATTCATATAAGCAGTGATTTACAAGGATTGTGACGTCACATACCGTTTAAAAATAATAGTGCGGGAAACAGATAATCAAAATCTTTGAACATTTATAGAAGTATAATGAGTTCATTTCAAAACTTTTAAATTAGGTTTCTGATGTCTTCAGATGAATAACAATATATTCCACGTACTTTCAGAGTTGTAGAAAATTCATGCACATTCCCTATTTAAACTACCAAACGAGACATTTTATTCTTTACTCACTTTACATAATGTTTCAGTCCAAAACTGAATGGAAAAAAATGAAAAAAAAAAAAAAAAAGAATAGGCCTACAAGTGACAATGCAAAGTGGTCACAGCCTTCTATGAACTATCACATATTTTCTCAAGGTCATGTGCTGACCTTCGACCACCATTTTGAACTACTGTAGGCTATGTTAAAAATTCTACAATTTCATGTATTTAGAACAAATTTATAATTTTTAAATTTTTATTTTTATTCAGTGTTTACTGTTTAGTGTTTAATAATGTAGGCTACTCACCTATACAAATGCCATAATTTTTATTTAATTAGCTGTAAATATATGCACAACACATATTTACAAGATGCACATTTTATTGGTACTTGGTAAAGTTAGGGGTCGGGAGCCGTGGCAAACCCGCCAACCCCATTACTACGTTGAAGTTGTAATTCACCACTTGGACGTGGCCGACGTTGTGGTGGTTCATCCTTCCGTTGGCCCCACCAACACCAGGCCAGGCCCTATGCTGTTGCCGCCTCCAACGAAACCGCCGAGCACTCCGGTTTTCCCGCTTCTTCAACCCTGTGGAAAAGTCACAAACGTTTCAATTTGTGTGCAAGTAGGGTAAGAATAGAGGGAACCCAACAGCTTACCTGGTTGGTGACTGCAGGGGTCTCGTAGATAAAAGTGTACATATAAAAGAATTTAGACATAAAACGCCCAAACTGTTTCGGCCAAACAGGGCCTTGTTCACTCGACGAGTTCAGAGGGATGACGCAGAGGAGTCATCCCTCTGCACTCGTCGAGTGAACAAGGCCCTGTTTGGCCGAAACAGTTTCGACGTTTTATGTCTAAATTCTTTTGTATGTACACTTTTATCTACGAGACCCCTGCAGTCACCAACCAGGTAAGCTGTTGGGTTCCCTCTATTCTTACCCTACTTGCACATATCTAGCCGTTTAGCCGCTCCTACCGCATCAATTTGTGTTACATTGCTGCATAGATCGATTTGGACACTAGGTTCCTTGTTTCTTCTAATAGTCACTGACTAACAATCAGACCTTCATTGTCATCTGCGTTGTACCGACCCCTCTCTATTGTCCCATGCTAGGCCGTCAAATGCTAGGCAACGTGCACTTCTCATAATGCATTTGAGAGGATGTCCAGTGTGCATGTCAATTTTAAGCTCGCAGTTTTTAAGTAAGTAAATATGTTTAGTTACATGTATTATTATTATTATCATCAATATCAATATATAAATATAATCACACATTTCTGCAAGCCTTGTTAGTTAGTACGTAACTAGATTTTTGAAAAAGTTGTATCATAGGCCTAAACCTACACCCAAACAGGATAAGAAAGGTAAAAGCACTGGCTATACTAAACCTGTTAGGCCTAAGTAAAGATAGTGAAGCTACTGTCACTTTGACAATTTTGCACCGATAAAATACCTTGAACTGTTTAAAACATAATATCGTTTGTAGAAAAACAATACAAAGGGCAGCACTTCAATGGACATTAAGCTTAACTTTTTCTTTATAGGCTATAAGTGACATATATTTTGTTTGATGCATTTAGCAGCATTGAAAGCATTAGTTCCACTGTTATGTCCTTTTTCCAATCAGTATTGACACTGATAAGAAAATAGATTGAATAAATAATGGAATTTAAAAGTCAACAAATTAGTATGTTGAACAGAACAATTCAACGTTGACTCTTTACTCACATAGTTGGTGTTCCAGTCCAAACTGTGTGGGTCACAGGGTAATAATCTGAATCGCTCCATGTGGATGTGTTTCTCTCTACTATCTTGGTTTGCTCATCGGTTTGGTGGTGTGAGCTATTAACACAAAATTTAAAACATTAAAAAAAATAGTAAACAAAAACAAAAGAATCACAAGTAACAATGTAAAGTGGTCACGGCCTTCTGTGAAAAAAACCATTTTTTCTCAAGGTCCGCTAAATTGCCCCAAGCAAAGTAAAGTCGTCGACGCTTGAGATCAAAAATTGTCATTGGATCTCGCTACAACTAGAGTTTTTATTTGAGTACACCTTATCAGTCGCGTGAGGCTATGTGATATAATACTAATGGTAGAGCACGTCATTGAAGACCACCACTTCAAATTGTTAACTTTTAAAGAAATGCAAAGACCGAAAGTTCTCAAGATTGTTGTTTTTTGTCTTGTAGGGTTCACGCTATTCTGTATCTGTATGGGTGTGATGGTAAATGTAATATACAATACAAAACACTAGGGCTAGGCCTAGGGTAGTAAGCTAAACCTCCATCTGGGCTCAGGGTAGAATTGGCCCAGGGTACGTAGCTATACCTGTCATAAGAGGTGCCTAAATGACCAATATTGTATGAACTAGCTGTCGAGTACGTCATAATACCACAATTAATACATTACTATAATACTTCTGCCAGTCCTAAATCACTAAAATAAAAGGCGAACGTTGTAAGATCTAGCTGTCGAGTACACCATGAAAAAACAGCTAATAATAAATATGTGCTAGGCCTAATATAAACACGACGGTAAATGTATGTTTATGTTTGCTACAAAACCTTCTATAATATTAAGTCGAACCTAAGAAGTCTCTAGTTTGCTTCAAGCTGTCATATGATGAGCTGTTCGTTACTTTACTATGTCTACTCGCTGAAAACTGTTACACCTCCACCAATACAAGTCATTCAATGTTGTATTTGTATTTGTATTTGTATTTATTTGCGTAATGTAGACCCCTTAAACAGTATGCTTGGGGCAGTATGCTTCGCCAATGTTTATTTCGCACGTGAAACATTCAGTGCCGTTATTGGTTACTACTTTACCATTTTTATGTATGTCGTCATAGTTTACACAGTAGTCCCGCTTTAATTCAAATTCCATGACACCCTAAAAATCCCAGTTTGAATTGATGAACGACTATACTGTGTACGAAACAATTACTGTATTACTTTGCATAGGCCTACCTAACCATAAATTTTACTCTACTTTCTCAGAGGGACGAACACCTGCAGTGGAAGGAACAGCTAAGACACAGCGAACATTTAGCACGTTCAGAGTCTATTGGAGGTGGGTGTGCGCAGAAACAAGGTAGGACAACAAGCACACACATTACGTTGTCTGCATGTAACTCGACCCGCCACATCTACTATCCTAGTACTAGTAGCATACTGGTACGGAAGACAGAGTGAAAGCACTGGCGCATTACAATCCACAACACTGTCCGCCCGCCACATCGCCCACTGACAGCAAATTGATACGTACTAGACGGAACATAACTAATGAAGATAAAGGTAGGCTCATTAAATCAATAATAATAATAATTCAGTAGTATGCAACATGCTATTGATTGAATGAAGGCAAATCAATTGTCACAATTTCACCATTCAACAGGCAAGATGTCGACAAGTAAAATGGCAAACAGCCGGTGCACAGAACTGAAAACAAACAGTGTACAAGAATTGCACCAGCCACATTCATCAAATTTGAAGGTTGACCATTAATGAGAGATAATTAACCATTCACAAAAAATGTGTTAATTAAAAGCCTATATCATAGGCCTACCATGAGTATACATCAGATTCAAATTGTAAAATTTCTTAAGATCATCCATTCCATGAATCACCGCCTTCACCCGCCCCGGTGGCATGACGATGCTTTGCCCGGTGGTTGCCATTGGCTGGGGTCAGTGCCCTCTCGAAGATGCTGGTCCTAACAGGTGGTTGCCGGCCAGGGGTCTATTTAGCAGCTACTAGCTCGCACGGTAGACTTCGATCTATGACACAGTACACTAAATGTTTGCCGGTCATGATCAATTGATCAACTACTATCGAAGAGGCTACAGCGCTGTTGCAATATTTACGTTATAAGTAGCCTAACATAGACGCATGTGCTGACTAAAGAGTCTTCATAATTTTCTTTCCTTCAATATTAATTTATTAAATTTGCTTTAGTTGCAATTAATAAATAAATAACTACCGGTATTACATTATTCATAGGAGCTGAGCTAAATATAATGCAATTGTTTGAAAAATAAATAGGCCTATCTTGACACCGAAAATTTATACTATTAAAAACCTAATCAACACAGCTTACAGTACAAATTAGGAATGGTTGCTTAACACTTACTGCATTAGCCTACATGTGCAATTAAATATCTTTAATGTTTTTCATAGTCGCTTTGACAACTAGAATTAGGGCGTGTTCACTATATTTAGGGATTAGCAGAAGCTAGTAAATAGACCCCGAGGGCAAAACCATCGGCTTTCTGCTGGTGCACACGCGTAGTGTATCTTTGCGGGGTCATGGTCGGGCCATAGTGGACTTACAACAGCCAGGGGTGACAACCACGCCAGCCTGCTCACGACAAAAGACCCTCTCGACAATCATTGGACCCCGGTATAAACGTTGCGCAAGTATAAACCTTGCCCGGCCCCCAGGTTTCGCCCAGACTATTCTAAGTCCGTTAGAACTGGTTGTGTGGCACGTTGGGTTGGGCGAGTGATCGGCTGTGGGCTCGCTCGTAGCTTTGTGTACTGTAGAGGGTACAACTAACTAGATAATAGGAAGCGTCATGAAGTCCTAGGAGGAGCGTGGCAACCTGTTACCGGAGGGATCTCGACTATTAACGACTCTATCGTAGAAGTCTGACCCTGCCCTCCGCTGACGGCCGTGTCTAACATCTACCGTAGAGTGCGTTAATGTCGCCGTGGTTGCACAGAGGTCCTATGGTAACCACATTTGTCGGCGTATCTCGAGCCTGGTCTCTGACTGCTTATCTCTCCTGCCGGCCCAAGTAAATACGCGGCCCCGATTGGTTAACACTCAGGGGCCTCATGCCAGTACATTTTTATAACTCTCCTTAACTCTCGCTAACTTTCGGGGTCAACTCCTACCAAGGCAGCTGTATAACATGGAGTCACATGTGAACCTGTCAGATAGTAGGGTTAAGAAGAGTTATCTTAACTAATATTAAGAGTAGTATTAAGTATTTTGTCAACGTCGTTTTGAGGTTATTAGACTGTTTTTGTTTTTATTTTGTCTCGTTTCTTCAACAATGTATTCCTTCGATCGGCATCTGATAACCTTAATCCTGATTGGCTATTGATTAACACCGGGGTTAAGGGTTTGTTGTCACGGTTGAAGATGATTTTCAACCATGCTCATATTATTAAATATGTATACTTTGAGTTGTCAGAAAAATGAATTGAGGTTGTGGAATGAACAACCCAGGCGGTGGGCGCGTGGAACCAGCCTCGTGCGGGAATAACTGGGTAGCGATGACGTCACAAACTCAGCTGCTGGGCGATACATCGGTATAACTCGCTGATCTGAAATCGTAGACTTCGCGTTTTCGGCTTTTTGCGTGTATGAGCACATTCAACGTTTGTGACAGCCCCCCTTTAACTTAGCAAATGTACTGGAATGAGGCCCCTGGGGTGACCCGGAAGGATTATCGCGGGCCAATGGCAACCTTTAGGTGACGGTGACTGACAGCTTCGAACCAGTAAGTATTTCCTTCCATTACTTATTGTTAATGGGAAAGGTGAGTCTCAATTACTACGTTTACCACGCAGGCTGAGTCTGTACCATTCGGTACGTCACACTGGGATCGTATGAGATCCTGATAAACACGTAGGTACATACCGAATTGTACGCAGGTTGCTTGCGTAGTAAACATTGTAACTATAAAAACCGGGCTAAATTAACATTTGTAATAGGCTCCAGAACACTACACAATACTAATGTGCAAATTCTTATTTTGAAAAAACTAAAAAACTAGACTACATTCTAAAAGTTTCAAACAATGTTATTGTTACCAGATAATAAGAAATGAAATGTGAATTATTTACCATTAGACCAACGGATAATAACCACTATTATTAAAATATTTCGTATCTTTTTAATACGTGTTTTATTAGTTCATTCATACCACCAGTTTAAGCATCTATCAACTTTTTAATATTGTGCAACGTTCTCAAGTTATTACTAAAAATCCGTAATATTGCGCGGATTTTATAGTGAGACTACCCTTTGCCGTTAACATCTGTAATAATATTTGAATTTTGTTTGAACTGCAAGTTTATAAAATTGTTTTCTTTGTTATAGGAGAAATGCCCAATATGCTCTGAATACTTCAAGACAAAACCACCAAGAAAGAAAAGAGCAAATTAATTATAAATTAATGTTAAACTGTGGAAAGAAGGAAATACCCTACCATAAGTATACATCAGAATCAAATTGTGAAATATCAATATCTTAAGATCATCCATTCCATGAATCACCGGCTTCACCCGCCCCGGTGGCATGAGGATGCTTTGCCCGGTGGTTGCCATTGGCTGGGGACAGTGCCCTCTCGAAGATGCTGGTCCTAACAGGTGGTTGCCGGCCAGGGGTCTATTTAGTATAGCTACTAGCTCGCGCAATAAACTCCGATCAATGACATAGTACACTAAATGTTTGCCGTTCATGATCGATTGATTGACTATGAAAGAGGCTACAGCACTGTTGCAATATTTACATAATAAGTAGCCTAGCATGTGCTTATGTGCTAACCAAAGTGTCTTCATAATTTTCTTTCCTTCAATATAAATTCATTAAATACGTTTAAGTTGCGGTAAAAAAAAAAATAACAATTACATTATTCATAGGAGCTGGGCTAAATATAATGCAATTGTTTTAAAAATAAATATCTAGACACTGACTGTTCATACTATTGAAAACCTAATCAACACTGCTAACAGTAAATATTAGGATTGGTTGCTTAATGCTTATAGCTATAACCTATGTGTAATTTAATATCTTTAATGTTTTTCATAGTCGCTTTGCACAACTTGAATTCGGGCGTGTTCACTATATTTAGGGATTAGCAGAAGTTAGTAAATAGACCCCGAGGGCAAAACCATCGACTTTCTGCTGGTGCACACGCGTAGTGTATCTTTGCGGGGTCATGGTCGGGCCATAGCGGACTTACAACAGCCAGGGGTGACAACCACGCCAGCCTGCTCACGACAAAAGACCCTCTCGACAATTATTGGACCCCGGTATAAACGTTGCGCAAGTATGAACCTTGCCCGGCCCCCAGGTTTCGCCCAGACTATTCTAAGTCCGTTAGAACTGGTTGTGTGGCACGTTGGGTTGGGCGAGTGATCGGCTGTGGGCTCGCTCGTAGCTTTGTGTACTGTAGAGGGTACAACTAACTAGATAATAGGAAGCGTCATGAAGTCCTAGGAGGAGCGTGGCAACCTGTTACCGGAGGGATCTCGACTATTAACGACTCTATCGTAGAAGTCTGACCCTGCCCTCCGCTGACGGCCGTGTCTAACATCTACCGTAGAGTGCGTTAATGTCGCCGTGGTTGCACAGAGGTCCTATGGTAACCGCATTTGTCGGCGTATCTCGAGCCTGGTCTCTGACTGCTTATCTCTCCTGCCGGCCCAAGTAAATACGCGGCCCCGATTGGTTAACACTCAGGGGCCTCATGCCAGTACATTTTTATAACTCTCCTTAACTCTCGCTAACTTTCGGGGTCAACTCCTACCAAGGCAGCTGTATAACATGGAGTCACATGTGAACCTGTCAGATAGTAGGGTTAAGAAGAGTTATCTTAACTAATATTAAGAGTAGTACAAGGTCCACTAGATCGCTTGTAGCGCGCGTAAATAAATCCAGTAGACCTTGGTATTAAGCAGGTATTAAGTATTTTGTCAACGTTTTGAGGTTATTAGACTGTTTTTGTTTTTATTTTGTCTCGTTTCTTCAACAATGTATTCCTTCGATCGGCATCTGATAACCTTAATCCTGATTGGCTATTGATTAACACCGGGGTTAAAGGTTTGTTGTCACGGTTGAAGATGATTTTCAACCATGCTCATATTATTAAATATACTTTGAGTCGTCAGAAAAATGAATTGAGGTTGTGGAATGAACACAACCCAGGCGGTGGGCGCGTGGAACTAGCCTCGTGCGGGAATAACTGGGTAGCGATGACGTCACAAACTCAGCTGCTGGGCGATACATCGGTATAACTCGCTGATCTGAAATCGTAGACTTCGCGTTTTCGGCTTTTTGTGTGTATGAGCACATTTAACGTTTGTGACAGCCCCCCTTTAACTTAGCAAATGTACTGGAATGAGGCCCCTGGGGTGACCCGGAAGGATTATCGCGGGCCAATGGCAACCTTTAGGTGACGGTGACTGACAGCTTACCAGTAAGTATTTCCTACCATTACTTATTGTTAATGGGAAAGGTGAGTCTCAATTACTACGTTTACCACGCAGGCTGAGTCTGTACCATTCGGTACGTCACACTGGGTTCGTATGAGACCCTGATAAACACGTAGGTAGGCTACGTACCGAATTGTACGCAGGTTGCTTGCGTAGTAAACATTCTAACTATAAAAACCGGTCTAAATTAACATTTGTAATAGGCTCCAGAACACTACACAATAGGCCCTACTAATTCACAAATTCTTTTTTTGTAAGAACTAAAAAAACTAAATTCTAAAAGTTTCAACTATTTTTATTGTTACCTAATAAGAAGTGAATACGAATTTGTTTTATTTGACCTACCAATAACAACTGCAATGGTTAAAAGATTTGTTTTTTAGATTTATTTTTAGTTAGTTAATACACACAGTTTGCCCATTTATCAATTTTTTAGTATTGTGTAGCATTCTGAAGGGATTACTGAAAAAAAAAACATCAATTTTGGGCGGATTTTATAGCAAGACTTATTTTTGCCGTTAACATTGTTCAAATGCTATTCGTATTTGTTTGTACAGCAAGTTTAACGAATGTTTTTTTCTCGTATGTAGAACGTCTAATAGGCCTACACGCTGAACACTTCATGACAACACACTAAGGAATTGCAAGAGGAAGCAATGGGAGGCTACTACCAGTGCCACATTTACAAAGTAGAGTGATGAGAGTCTCCTTTTGCCAAAATGCAAGACACAACAAATCTCCCTGGACCCGTATTCTATAACTCCATTCATTGTGTACGAAACGGATTTGGTCGGAACTCACAACAATTTCGGCCGATTGCGATAATGTAACATTTTTAGTGTCCAATACCGTCGGAAAAGGATTTGGAGGTACCGAATCCGATTCGGTAGCCTTTTATACGCGGAAATCAGATACGTACATAATTTAACCAAGTTTAAAAAGTTATTTTCAGTGCCAATAACATGGAAAACTTCACGGTGAGAAGTAAAAGACCATTTGCAAACAAAAGAATAAGATTTTGAAATGTCAACGAACAATTTCATCCTGTTTAAAAATCATTGATTGCCAATCAAGCAACCAAGCTTTGATCATTTAACGTGTAAGATAACTTGGATTATGTGCATACAAAGTCATTTTTGAAACACGCTTTGTCTCACCGATATGTTATGCTTAGTTCCTCCATTCTAGTTGACATACACAAAGTGTTCAATTGTAGGAATGGGAATGCAGCCAGGAGGAAACGTGCTGCCCAGGGGTTCGTTTCGGCGATGAGTATTTTGGCCACCCAGTCGAGCAATCATCTGCAAAACACCATAAACTGATCTCATTGTATGTAAGTACAGTACATAAGTTTTAATTCAGTATGGTTAAAATAGCTTGAACGTTGGTTTGGCACTGGGTATGGCAGTTAAATTGGTTTTTAGCTTGTTCCAATGTATTCCAAATTAAAAAAAGTTGAACCAGTCCAATATTTATTGCAAGGTGTACATATAAGAGCAATATTCTGCAAAACTTTAGACTAGGGCTACTGATAATACTATGTGATGTTAGTAGCTCAGGAAACCATTCAGTTACAAGTAACTTATTTGCAGTGGGGAACATTATCTAATTCAAACAGCTCCAAAATCACCACTTCGGTGGGCCTATACATAATGTATGCAAATACACTGAAACTTCTTTATAACAAACGTCTTAATAACAAAATGATCTATAAGGAACTGTTTTTGAGGTCCCAAAAGGTTCATCTTTATAAAGAAATGTTCTTTATAACAAAATAATAATCTGGCCCCGAAGAGTTCATTATAAAGAAGTTTTACTGCATCATATCGACAGATCTAAATCCATTTTGGAAGAGGAAACCCCAGCATCCCGGTGGCAGCCGTGGATTCTGCATCGCAGCAAAGAACAAGCCCGCACAACCGACGAGCCAACATGTCCCTACCTCTCTACCTGTCCGGAAACGCACGCTGATCAACAGGTAATATTCAATAGACGTAACGTGGCGGCCATTATGAGGTACCCATTGCATGTTTACATTTGTTTTGTCAATAGAAGACAAATAGGTTTTCCAGGAAACATCACAGTTTTAAGCCGTACAGATTTACGTTCGCAGGTAAAAGTTCAAGAAAATGATAACACATGCAAATGATTGTCTTCAAACAGAGTTGATGCCGCGTTCTTGTTTTGTAATCAGTCATAATACGCAACCTTTGTTTGAAAACACTTGATATGACAATCAAAGGACATCTGAAATATCGCAATATTAATCAAGTGTCGGAAGAACGTGAACAATGTTTACAGAGTACCTCAGTATGGCCACTGTGCGATACCGGACATGACGTTAAATTGCATAGGCCTACATCAAATTATAGGCCGGTGGCGCTACTACCAACCTTGTCAAAAGTAATAGAAAAGCTGTTTCTGAGCAGACTCCAGCCCTTTCTTAAAGAAAATAAAATATTATATGCGGAGCAACATGGGTTTCGGGAAAAGCACTCTACCATGACTGCAGCTTTCCAACTTATCCATAAGATAAACCAATCATTGGAAGACAAGGAGGTTGTAGGAACAGTCATGTGCGACCTTTCCAAAGCATTTGACACGCTAAATCACAAAATCCTCATGGAAAAATTGAATTATTATGGGATTAGAGGGGTAACAGGATCTTGGGTTCAATCATACATTTCCGATCGCAAACAAAGAGTAGTCATAGGAACTGAGGGCACGTCCTCTGATTGGAAGCCTATCACAGCTGGTGTCCCCCAAGGGTCAAATTTAGGTCCTATTTTTTTTAACTTATATATAAATGATTTGGCGGTTAATCTAGATGGGGAATGTAAAGCTATTCTTTTTGCTGATGACACCAGCGTGGTAATTACAGCAAAAGACATACATGAATTATTGATCAAAATAGAAGTCATCCTCAAAAAATTGGATTCATGGTTCACTGTGAATAAGATGAAATTAAATTGCTCAAAAACCCAGCTCATGAGCTTCCAAATCAGAGGAGAGCAAGTCAACTATACAATCACTCATAATGGCATATCCATTGAGATAGTGGATCGTAGCAGGTTTCTTGGCCTTACACTCGACTATAAGTTGAAATGGCTGTCTCATATTGAGGGCTTGTGTAAGCGTCTCAGCAGCTCATGCTTTATGATTCGGACATTAGCCTCGCAATGTGACAGGGAAACTACAAAGATGGTTTACTATGCAAATGTACATTCGTTAATTTCGTATGGAATATTATTCTGGGGTGCCACCACACATGTCACAAAAGTATTCACTTTACAAAAAAGGGCACTGAGGTACATGATGCACCTGGGAGTGAGGGACTCATGTCGTCCATATTTTAAGGAATTGAAGATTTTAACAGTAACCTGCTTGTACATACTAGAGATCATCATGTTTGTGCATGACTTTCCAAAATACTTTCATACGAATGAAAGGATTCACAGTTTCAGTACAAGAGGTAAACTCAACCTGCATCAGGTGGGCCATAGACTCAAATTGTTAGACAGTGATCCGGTCCATATGGGTGTGAAAGTGTTTAATAAACTACCACATGCCATTAAACAAGTTATGTACACTACCAGCAGAGAAGTATTTAAGCTATTAGTAAAAAAGCATTTGCTAGAAAATAGTTTTTATACCTTGACAGAATTTTTTAATCATGTGTAAATATGTACCATGCTGCAGCTCAAGTACCGGTATTATTAGTTCTTTAGTCACTTTAGGATTTTTCTTTACATATTTTAAGTTTTAAGTAGTCATAACTAGTATCAATGTACATTGGTAAAGCAATATGTTAAGCATAATGTTAAGCTTAAGTACACAAGTATAAAGATTATGTTGAGAACATTGAATTGGATGAGTGTAAGACAGAAGATTCATAACAATGCACTAGTATTTATATTTAAATTAAAGAATGATTATTTGCCAGCATATTTTAATGAGTTTAGATCATACAATAATAATGTACATAATCATATAACAAGGTCAATTAATAATTTCAATGTAAAACATTTAAATAAAACTGCAACACAAAAGTCCATATTTTATGCTGGATTAAGAATGTTTGACCATCTGCCCGGACATATAAAAAATATTAAAATAAAAAACTTTCAAAAATTTAAATCAGAAGCAAAAAAATATGTATTTGAACATCAATTGTACAATTAAAAATATTTTATGGTAAATATAATTTGTAAGTATATTGTATATTAATTGATAGTTATAATAAGAGAGTAGTGTAACTGTGTAAGTGTATGTATGTATGACAATAATAGCTGGTGAAGCTAAATAAACACAATCTTATCTTAATCTTATCTTATCTTAATAGAATGTATGTATATTTAGTGTTTAAGACAACTATGACAACTTCAAAAACTCGCATACCATTAACTTGTGTATATGCAATTGAGTGTATAAAAGAAGGCTATTCAAATAAATAAATAAATAAATACTCTCTATACATGCTTGTGTTTTTAACCAGGCTTGGAAACGGTGTTGACGTACGACGAAAGATGGAGAAGATTATGAAACGTGGTACCGGTCGCGTCTTGGACGATCGGCGGCGAGATTACCTTCAACATGACGGGGACGAGAACAAAGAGATGACAACGAAGACGTAACACGAAGCGAGGAACCCTCGAGCCGACGTCACTCGAAAGGTAAAATGTAGTCTACACTAGACTCCAAACATTAGTTAATCCACAAATGCTGAATGGAGGAAAATATTAGATTTCGAGTAAATGTAATGAACTTTCTACAGGTTTTGTCTGCACACGATCATTTAAGATCATCACTTAGGCCTAAACACGTCGTTTTTGCACATTTGCGCTTATAGCAACTAACTTTAGCTAATTAGTAGGCTATAATTCGTGACTGTTTTATTCTAATAGTACAGAAAATAATTACAAAAATTCAGTTTTGCACAAACTACGAGCAATTTGGCAAGAAGTTTACAACTGAAACAAAAAGGGACCACTCAACATTTCTGTCTCGTTATGATTTTTTTTTTAATATTCAAATGGATTAGGCCTATACGTACATGTATATAATAATGTAATATGCCTACATGTATTTGTGTACAATGTAAAATAAAGATTACTCTGACACAATTAGGCCTACAGCTCATTTTGTCTAGTAAGCGTCTTGCAAGCGAATGTAATCACACTGGCTGTACGTAGTCTTTGTAGTCATATAAGCGTGAAAACATGTCTAGGTACCGGTTTAGGTAGCCTATCTAAAATAAGATTATTGGCACAGGTATTGACAGCCCATGTATGTACCACACAATGTGTCACGTGTACCGTCGTTGGCCAATCCAAGACGAAGAAGAAAATGTTGTCCGCTAGTTCTCGGGTCCGGATACGTTCTCTGAGGCACCTCGGCAGGAAAGAGACGGTAGCGCATGAAGACGGAGCGCATGCAGACTGCAGCGCATGAAGACAGCAAACATCAACTTATGTTACAAACAAAAACAAATGTGTCAAATGGTATTCTAGGGAACTAGGCCTATTACCTGGAACTTTAATTTCAGGTAACAGATCTAGATAGAATGTGAAGCTATAGACACACAAGCAACAGCAACATTATAAACAATATGAGGGGGGAAATGAAATCTAGCTTTTTACCACATCGGCCGAGACCAGTAGAATCGGAGGATCTGGGTTCGATTCCAAGTCGGGACAATGTTGTAATACAATTGCAATTTCTCAATATAGTATGTATATAATAACATTTGAAATTGTTTTGGCGTCAACAACTCGATCACACATTCCTAGTTGAATTGCTAACGTGTGGCTGTGGCCAAAGTAGGTCTATATAAAGCCGGTAGATGCAACCTGTTTTCAATTCATGGGCATAATCTGATTGAGCTTGTATGTCTATGGCTAGGCATTATTTAAGTTTAATTCCTGTGCCACAGTAC
The DNA here is from genome assembly GCA_945910005.1 of Isoperla grammatica. Taxonomy (NCBI): domain Eukaryota; kingdom Metazoa; phylum Arthropoda; class Insecta; order Plecoptera; family Perlodidae; genus Isoperla; species Isoperla grammatica. Next base: position 20,505,852 of record OX246743.1, read on the forward strand.
TATGCACAATAAACTGTAACTTGAAGTTGAAAGACATTGTTTAATTACACATTTACACCTAACATACGTTCGCCTGTCGTTTACACCTGTTATTTTGCACAAGCACAATCACTACTTCAGCGGGAAGTGATTTTCTGAAGAGCTGCTACAAGTAGTAGGCCTATTAAGGCCTAAGGGAATTTAGTAAGGGAATTTAGAAATAGATTGAAGGATAGGAGGTGATGAGGGAGGGTGGGGTGGGGGGAGGTTTGGATAGGTTGCCACTGGGTAGTAGTGGCCCATTTGCAGCCTTTAAGTGTTTAATCTTAATTTTAATCTTATAGATACACTTGAAGCCCAGAAAAGAATTATCCGCTACATGCTGGGCATGTCCTCGTGAGCCGTGCAGGCTAGGTTTCAAATGGCTAAACATACTGCCATTGAGTATCCAATCCCTTGGATTGGATACAGAATGATCCTGCCTTTCCCCAGGCACGTAGGAACTCTAAATCAAGTGGGGGGGGAAGAATTGTGAGCGCGAAGCACGAACAACTCGCAGGGTCTGGGGCAGAGCCCCAGCTGCCGGAGGCCTCTTTTCAATTTTCTTGCTATATTAACTTAGTTATTTCTTGATTTTTAGGCTTAAATAAATACAACGATACGTTTTGAGGGTCTTAACCCACCCCTTCCCTAATTACGCCACTGATCTTCAAGCACCCATTCGCTTTTATTTTGTATTGCTACAAAGTGCAAACAAAGGCAGAGGAAATGTTTCAATTCAATTCAATTCCGGGGCGTGGGGCCCTCTGTGTTTCTGCAATTACTATTTACTGGTGAAATATGAAATTTAGTTGGTGAATGTTTACCCGGGTATCCGTGTGGTATTGTATGTCGGGATGTGCCTAAAACGCTAAATTGGGTGGGTCACAGGAAAAAGTGGAGGGGGGGAATCTCCCCCCATTCCCCCCTTTCCTACGCACCTGCCTTTCCCAGGTCTATAGAGTCAAGCAGTGTGGCAGTTCACAATGAGATAACCTGGCACTTTTCGAAGACGGCTCTCACCACAACCATCACACCAGTCAAGCCGAAGACATTGCTAACGTCTACTGCCCACAGTAGCGTGATACAGGCGGGTAGAATAAGACTCTATTACAAGCTGTCGACTTCAATCAAGAACCATGAAAATCATGCACCCTTCAGGCGGCAATTAGGCTTAAAGAGGTACCTACTAGGGATGAGTTGTGTAAACCTTTAAACGTGTAAACACCCGTACGAAAATATATGTATACAAAAATATTCATACACGTTTAACTGCGATGCTATACACCGCCGACCAATCCCCCCCTGCCACCTCCACCCAAAACCCAAACTCGCAGATTGCTAGTAGCTGCGGTAGGCCTAGCCTATTGCTACTCGCAAGCAGGGGTCCTGTAGAAAAGTATTAACATTGGATTATTATATTAAATTTCTACTAGGCCTACATAGACTACGTTTACCACGCGAGCCCAGCTTGTGCTCGTAAGCTCGAGCTCAATAGCTCGGTATTCGTTAACCACGGACTTTGAGATCGTACTAAATACTACAGGTCTGGTTCGTGCTGAGAATGAAGGCGTGGTTAACCGCTTGCTAAACGTATCTATGTACACAGTTCGGTCCGCATGTGTTTATCACGCAATTTGAGATCGCACGGAGCGTGCTGGCTCGGCTTCTTCACCGAGCTGAGTTGGGTTCGAGCTTAGGTGTTTATCAGGCAAATTCAGTTTGCATAATGTCCAGCTCGAGCTCAGCTCGCGTGGTAAACGTAGTCATAGTAGTGGTACAATGTTTACAAACATTTTAAAACATGTTTACAAACGTTAACAAAATGTTTACAAACATTTTACTTAGTAACATGTAGGCGGAGGTAGCTACCTATGTGAACAGGTGTGGGTGTTTAACGCTCTGCTAGGCCTAGGGCCTAGGCCTATTCAAGGTGGAAAATACTTAAACCATGGCCTAGGCCTAGGCCTAGGTCCTAGGACCAGTAGCAGGGTACCTCTACGGGCCTAGGCCATAGCCTAGCATTTGATGTGGTACAGCGTAAAGCCTCTAGGCTCTATCATTTGGTTTGTAAACTAGACTAGGCCCTACGCTACGCTAAGTAATTATAGTTCTAAATAAGAATTGCATAGAAATTGTGTTTTTAATGTTTTATGGTTAATCAATATAATCTCAACATGAAGTGAAACATTGTGGTCACGGCACATACATTTAAATTTTAATTCACATACCGTGATATTGTAATATTAGATTAATGCATTTTTATTTATAGGTACCCTCACTTTTACTGGTTCAAGCGAAAGTTATATTAGTTGTAGATGAACACATAAATAATATAATTGAATTATTGAAAGAAATTATATATCTTAACTAAGTGAAGTGGTATGATAAATTTAATGAAAATGTTATTTTTTGCGATTGTTATACACTGAAGTGGTTTAAGGATCTTACAATATAGTATTAAGTATATGTAGTATTAAGTAAAATCATTCTCGATGTAGTTTCGGGGGGGGGGGTTTAAACCCCCTAAACCCCCCCCCCTTAGTTACGCCACTGGGTCTGTTGTATCGGAGTAATCGAACCTCATATCTATGAAGTCACATCAATTAAATTGGGTAAACATTAAAATTAAGTTTACAAGGCGCTCTTTAACTTAACCCTCCCCCCCCCCTCTACAATATATTAGCCAAGTACTAGGGTACATTTTCTTTTATCGCCCTGTTGAAGTACTTTTCCTAAAAACGACGTATTAATATCTTTCGATTGATACGTTCAACGAAACATCTGCATCCCCCCCCCCCCCCCCCTCTAGGATTTTTTTTTTGTTTTACTTCGCCTAGAGATACCGATATTAAAACTCACGTATCGGCAGCTTTCTTTTGATACCCATAATGCATACATTCAAATATGTATTCCTTCTAAACATCGGTAATTAATGTATAATTAATTATGCTGATTTACCATACGAATATTACTTTTATTTCGGTAAACTTTCTACAGTAGTTTCATATGTTACTACTTATGTATTTACAACTATTTACTATATATTTCATTATACGAATTATACACGGGAACCATTTTATTAAAAATGTTATTATATTGATATTAATTCATTAATGCTTGCCGAAATATCTATACACAAGTTTTCAATGTTCTTCTTATTACAAATGGCTTTACTTAATGTATTTAATATACAATATCAGACAAATCTTTGAAAATAACGATTATCCAAGCATTAATTAATTAAAGCATTTTAATTAATTACGTTAATTAGGGGTGTCGGACGGCGGTAAACTTTCTTCGGCATATGTAGGTATATATAGCAAACAACTTCTGATAAAAAAATTCTGTACCAATTAATTCCGGGTAAAATTGCTATTTGACCGGGGTAATATTCTAGTTATTTAGAGTTTAGACACAAGTTTCAACCCCCCCCCCCCCCCCCCCTACCCTCCCTCACTCTCTCACTCCCCTTTAGGCCTACCTGATTTTAGGAAAGTTTTAAAACATAATATATATTTCTTTATTTAAAAAGAAGAGCTACCAATTTTCACGCCTGTAATGGCGGGTTTACATAACTGACAAGTGACTAACGATTAGCGACTAAGCGAGCCCGTGACTAAGCCCCGAGCTTCTTTCATTGGCTACGAATGAGAATACTGCTCTCCGATTGGCTCTGACTTAGGTTTGTCTTGACTTGACTAAGAAGTTGAAAATATCTCAACTCCTTGGTCAAGTCCTTAGTTACGGCCATTCAGCACGCAGTATTCCCACTGTCGGCCAATGAGAGAAGCCTGTTGCGGCAAGTCAATCACTAGTAAGTTATATAAACCCGCCATAATATTCCGTTTTATTCCGCCAAAATACCCCCCTTTGCTGGATTTTCGAAAAATAGCATAAAACATATTTACGCATTTTTCTAAATGAGAATCGAAATATACTCCGTTTTTGAGATAAATAATTCACCTCCTGTTTTTGCAAGACCTAAGAATCGAAATACCATACCAACTTACTAGTCCTTTGCATAACGCTCAAAAAAGGCCTGGTCGGTATAAAATTTGGGTCAAAGGATGACATATATCAAATGAAAGCTTGAGACGAGTACTTTTCCAAAAAACCATGATATACCTCTGGAAAATCCAGCTTTCTATGTCAAAACTAGGGTCAAAGGTCAAGTTTGTAATTTTTTTAATAATTTTTAATTAAATAATGGAAAAATGTTTGCAAGTTTAAGCATACACTTTTAGTAAGATAAATGTATTATATTTCTTAAAAAAAAATTTAATTACCTATTTAATCTTTTTTGACCTTGATTGGGGTCAATTTCTTCAAAATGGGTAATTTCTAAAATTTTCTTCGATTTATTGGCCAATATTCATTATATCAACGTACTTACTCATAAATACGTTAAAATAAATAGTTCTTATTGTTATCACATTGCTTGCACGGTATTCATTCAAAATGGCGGTCAAAGGTCAATAGGTAAATATCGTCAAACTGGGTCTAGTAACTAAAATATTACTTGTGGGTACTCTAAAGACGTAGAATTTTAATTGCAATTGCAATAACGAATAATAATATTATATCTTAATCGTAAGATAATGTAATTGTCATATAACTTATAAACTATGTAAGTTTATTACTGAATTTTTATTAAATGTTTCAGCAATCAGGATATTCTTGAATTGGCGTGTGCTACTGAAACAAAATACGGTTTTAGAAAAGAGCCGGACTATGTTCAGATACGTGATATGATACTAGTATTATGTTATATCTACCTTAGCAGTCACTGTCCCAGTCGTCAGATTAATCACCTTCTGACTTACTGGAATTCTCATGCTGGCTACTGGTACTGGTACTGGTATTTGTACAATCCTTCAGCTTACAAGCGTGGGTACACTTTTATTGATTGGCCAAACACTCACATGTCGGCATCTTGCAAACACGGCAACAGTTACAGACTAAAAGATCCATAACGGCCAAAGGTGCTGAAGTTCCAACCGGCCACTCATTGCTCAGATCTCCTTCTGCTGTGGTTTTCCATTTATAGCCGCATGGATCAGGAACATCAGGGTTGGCGCCCAAACAACGTATCCAGACCGCTGTTTGGTCATTGGGTTTGAAATATGGTTTGGTAGCTAGCTCGCAGCTGCAGGATTTGAAGCAGTAGACAATCGTTTCAAGGTGGTAGCGGATTAGACTTGATATCATCACATTTAGTTTTAAAAAGCTCGTAGGGCAGCTGGTTGACGCTTGACTAACAAAAATCAAACACACTTCGAAGATGTGTAAAAACTAGCGAGTTCGTTGGGATTCGAAGTATGTAATACCCTCCCTGACCTCCATTCACTGGTTGTGACAAAGGTTGGAATTCATAGTCGGCCACTTCACCTAGGGGCACCCAATGTTGCTATGGATATGTTTTCTTTATAGGAAATAACATGTATGAAATTGTTACCTTGTTAACAACGGGTGCATCTAGGTGTAGGGGACGACTATGAGTTCCAACCTGAGTGAGCTCATTCAGTGGTAAAAGGAAAAAGAGAACTTTGAATATCATGAGAAAAAACCGCATTTCTGTGTCAAGCTAAGCAAGATGGGTCAGGACTGGAGAGTTTCTATCGATGTCATCAAAAAAACTTTGTCTGTAAACTCTGCTCTTTGACCACGACTCTGTCATGCGTCAACCAGCTTTTCAGAAGTAAGTGTGATGATTGTTGAGAAACTGTAATGATCATAGAAAAATAATGTTACAGTAACAACAACAACAGCAACAACAACGATATATCGATTAGTTTATTTTAGTGTGTCTGTGTGGTAACACTGCTATAGAAGTTGTGGTGGCAGTGCTGTGCAGTGGCCTAAAAATGTAGTTACATGCTAAGTGATCTTTCTGTGTTTAATTATAATAAAGTCTAGTTTATATCCACTGGAAGACTTTTATATCAACCTTAAAATAACCACAAACTCATCCTCAACAGGTTATGGGCCCAGGATATTCTGTGGCATAAAAAGTAAAAGTAAAAAACGTTAAAAAAGTGTTGTGTTTGTGCCGATGCAGAAAGCAATGCGTGTTGGCGTGGCGTGGGCATTGTGGCGTCAGTAAAATCAAGGTAGGCCTAAAAATGGAGCCGGGTGCGGGAGCCATATCAATGGAAGAAACGGCTCAGATTGAAAAACTAACAAACTCGGAAAGTTTCCAAGTTTGGAACTTTCAAATAAAAATTCTATTCAAAGCCTATGGCTTATTTGAAATAATAAATAGTGAACAAAAGCTGGAAGACTGCACTAGAGAAGAAGACATAAAACTATGGAAGAAAAAGGACGCAAAGGCACAAAAAGTCATAATAACCTCTATTGATAAAAAGATCATGATGCATATCATGAATTGTGCAACATCAGCTGAGATGTACAGCAAGTTGTGCGGCATTTATCAAAAAGATAGCGAGCAACAAAAGTGTGCTCTGTTGCAAGAGTTTTTTAACTTCTGTTTTGAAAAAGGCAGTGACATTTCTTTACATATTAGCAAATTGGAAAATTTAGCATACAGACTAAGAGCGTTGAAACAAACAGTAGATGACGAGATGCTCATGTCCAAAATCTTGAGCACCTTGCCTGAATCGTATCGTCACTTCCGAACAGCATGGGAGTCGACACCAGCTAGGGACCGTACCATAACAAACTTAACCTCAAGGTTGATTTCGGAAGAAGCAATGGGAAAAAACTTCGAGAGTGAAAAGTCATTGGCGTTTAGTGCATCAGGAAAAGTGTGCTATAAATGCAAAAAACCGGGACATGTGAGTAAATTTTGCAGAACGGGAGAAGGTGCTGGAACAGGTAAAACAGTAAAATGTTACAGTTGTGGAAAAACAGGCCATTTTGCAAGAAACTGTAGTACGAAAAATGATTCAAGTAATAACAAAGGTATGATTTGTCAAATTTGTAAGAAAAATAACCACGAAGAAAAAGACTGCTATTTTAGAAAACGTCAAGAAGCTCAAAATAAAGAACCACCTAAGAGAGAAGGGAAAGTAACGTTTTTACCAACAGAAGCGAGACAAGATCTAGAGAAAAACATATTTGTAGTGGATTCTGGCTCAACGTCACACATGGTGAATAATATCGACTTATTGAGTAACATCCAAGAAACAACAGTTGACATCTGTGTGGCTAGAAAACATACAGGGATGAAAGCACAAGGTAAGGGAACTGTAGAAACCGACGTTTGTGTTTTGGAAGATGTTTTGTATGTGCCTGATCTCAGTAAAAATCTATTGTCAGTAAAAGCCATAACAGAAAACGATGGTCACGTTACTTTTGAGAAGAACAAAGTATACATAAAGAAGAACAACAAAACAGTGTTAGAAGGTGAGAAAAACGAGAATGGGCTTTATTTACTGAACCTGGTAAAAAATGAAGAAAGCATGCTTGCCATGAGTAAAGAAGAAAAAGTTAGTGACTGGCATAGAAAACTAGGACATTTGAGTGTGAAAAACATGAAAAAGTTGATTGAAAATGAAATGACTACTGGACTGGATGTAAGCAAAAAAGATTGTGACTGTCTTGAAGCAATCTGTGAAATATGCCTTAAAGCAAAACAAGTAAGACTTCCTTTCAAAAGTGAAAGAAGTAGAGCAACAAGACCACTTGAGATTATACATACAGATATAGCTGGACCAATTGATCCACCAACATGGGATAACAAGAAATATGTTCTAACAGTGCTTGATGATTTTACTCATTATACAGTGGTATATCTATTGAAGAACAAGAATGAAGCACAAGAATACTTAGTTAAAAGAATATGTAGAAGAAATGGAGGCATACATGAATTTAAGGGTGTCAAAAATGAGAAGTGACAATGGTGGAGAATTTGTTAACAACGAACTTAAAACGTGGTGTAAGAAAAAAGGCATTGTAATGGACACAACGGTACCATACACTCCACAGTTAAACGGTAAAGCTGAAAGACTTAATCGCACGTTGCTGGAAAAGGCCCGATCGTTAATTTTCGACTCAGGATTAAGCAAGATATTTTGGGGTGAAGCCATAAGAGTGGCAGCTTACATACTGAATCGAAGTCCAACGGAAAAATTGTCGAAAACACCAAGTGAAATGTGGACCGGTAAGAAACCAGATGTATCAAATCTTCAAATTTTCGGCAGTGAAGCATACGCAAAAGTACTGGGTCATTTAAAAAAACTGGATGAACGAAGCAAAAAGTATATTTTTGTTGGCTATACACTTAATGGCTACAGATTGTGGAACGAAGAAAAACAAGAAATTGTGGTATACAGAGATGTGATATTTAAAAAACCGAAAAATCAAGATGTGACGCAGAGTTCAAGAAAATTAAGAATTGAAGAACACAATACCGAAGAAAACGATGAAAGTATACAAAATGAAGCCGTGGAGCAAGAACAAAGTGATGACGGTGATCAGTCAAGTGAAAACCTAACTTCGAGTGAAGAAGACGAAACCGAAGAAGATGAAAACCACATGCCAAGATTAGGAGAAGGACTCGGAGATCAACAAGTAGACAGAAGAGGAAGACAGATAAGAATTCCAGAAAAATACAAAGATTATGTGATGTTAACCTATAAAGAGGCCATATCAGGACCAGAAAAAGAAAAATGGAAAGCAGCGATAGAAGATGAAAAGATGTCACTGAGCAAGAACGACACTTGGGAATATGCAGACATCAGTGAAACAAACGGAAAGAAGATACTGACAAGCAAATGGGTATTTAGAACAAAAGATAATGATAGACACAAAGCAAGACTAGTTGCTAGGGGATTCCAACAAGAAAAGGGACTAGACTATGAAGAGGTTTTTAGCCCAGTCGTAAATGTGACGTCATTGCGCTTGCTGTTAGCCCTGTCAGTGGAAAAGAATAACATAATTGAAAATTTCGACATCAAAACCGCATTTCTTTATGGTGATCTACATGATGAAGTTTATATGTCTATTCCTGAAGGTTATGAACAAAAGGAAAATAAAATATGCCGTCTAAAAAAGGCACTATACGGCCTGAAACAAGCCCCGCTTAGATGGAACGAACATTTCACATCTTTCCTAAAAAGCCAAGGAATGCATCCATTAAATGTTGAGCAGTGTATCTTCAGAAATGAAGAGGGTTCATTGTTCTTAGCCATTTACGTGGATGATGGATTAATAGTTGGAAAAGATAAAACCGAAATAAACAATTTGCTGAAGAAGTTAGAAGAGAAGTTTGAAATGAACAAGTTCGACAAGGTAGACACATTCTTAGGAATAAAAATTACTAGAGAATCAGACTGGATGAAACTTCAACAAAAACCTTATGTGAATTCAGTTCTAGAAAAATTTGGAATGGAGAATGCGAAGTCAGCAGTAACACCAATGATACATTATGATAGGAATGAAGAACAGAAGAAGAGGGAAGACAAGTTTCCATATCGTGAAGCTGTTGGAAGCCTACTATACTTATCGAACAAAACGAGACCAGATATTGCTTATTCCGTAAGTTACAGCAGCCGAACTATGGAAAACCCATCAACAATGGACATTAATAATGTAAAACGCATCATGAGATACTTGGGTTCAACAAAAGGTGATGGTATTGTCTACAAAAGACAAACCGAAGAAAGTGATGGATCTTTACAAGTGATTGGGTATAGCGACTCAGACTTTGCTGGAGACACGGTTACCAGAAAGAGTACAACAGGGTTCGTAATATACTTCTGTGGTGGACCTATAAGTTGGTGCTCAAGAAAACAGCCAATCGTTGCCCTCTCCAGTACTGAGGCTGAGTACATAGCCGCAGCAGACTGTGTTAAAGAGTTGTTGTTTATAAAAGCTCTATTGAATGAACTTGTGAGTAGTGAAGTGAGTATTACTTTAAAAATGGACAATCAAAGTGCTATGACCATAATTAAAAATGGACAATTCAATCGCAGAAGCAAACATATCGATGTAAGGTTCCACTTCATAAATGAAAAGGTAAAAGAGGGATTGCTTAAAATTGATTACTTGTGTAGTGAACAAATGATTGCAGATATTCTCACTAAAGCATTGAATAACGTTAAAGTCGATCGATGAAGTGAACTACCCATTCAATACAACAACTAAACTATTCAAATTAAATGGAGATGAAAAAATATTTTTTTTAATTCTAAATTATGAATTTCAAGAATTATTACATGTGAGTAGCATTTAATACTGAACTTCTTGAAATTATATATATTTTTTTATTTGTAAAGTATATTTATAGTTTCTAATTTGAGTAGATTTGACGTAAAATTGACACACCAACGCGAATATCTCGAAAACGGATCGCGTTCGATCATCTTTTTCAAACGTATTTATGTTAGACATGAAGTTATCTACATTTAGGACGAAAATTTGTTACAATATATTACTTTTTGAAGGTGCTACGCAAAGTTATACGATTGAAAGTGTAGGTTTTTGTTCAGTTATAATGTATAACATAGGGAATTCCAGCGCTTTTCCACACTCAATAAATAAAAAACTGATAGCGGTAGGTGCATATTTTTTTCTACAATATTCACAAGCTTAATCTCAACTTGCAGTACATACAATTTGAATGATTTATATTACATGTGCAGTTATCATCGATCGACTTTAAGTTCCTCAAACACAAAAATGCACTTGTAAAATAAGATTAATGATCATAAAGTAATATGTAGTAGAGTAGCTCAATATGAGAATTCTAAGTGAAATTTATTGTTTATAATCATTAGGAGAAGGTGTTGAGAAACTGTAATGATCATAGAAAAATAATGTGACAGTAACAACAACAACAGCAACAACAACGATATATCGATTAGTTTATTTTAGTGTGTCTGTGTGGTAACACTGCTATAGAAGTTGTGGTGGCAGTGCTGTGCAGTGGCCTAAAAATGTAGTTACATGCTAAGTGATCTTTCTGTGTTTAATTATAATAAAGTCTAGTTTATATCCACTGGAAGACTTTTATATCAACCTTAAAATAACCACAAACTCATCCTCAACAATGATATCAAGTCTAATCAGCTACCACCTTGTAACGATTGCTTACTGCTGCATATCATGCGACTGTGAGTTATCAACCAAACACGATCTATAGATACGTTGCTTGGAAGCCAACCCTGATGTTCCTGATCCGCGTGGCTATGGATGGAAAACCATGGCAGAAGGAGATCTGAGCAACAAGTGGATGGGATGATTGGCACTCCAGTACCTTTGACCGTTATGGATCTCCTAGCCTGTAACTGTTGCCGTGTTTGCAAGATGCCGACCTATGAGTGTTTGGCCAATCAGCTGAAGTGTACCCACTGTCCAAATATCGGTACAGCATGAGAATTCCATTGAATCAGAAGGTGATTAATCTGACGACTTGAATTTTGAGTGATTTTGACATAAATTTTGATTAATTTGACGACTAGACAGTGACTGCTAGGACTGATATCATATCATACTATCATATTACGTATCTCAGCATGGTCCTGCTCTTTTCTAAAAATGTATTTTGTTGCAGTTGCACACTCATTCAAGAATGTCTGAGGACATTAATTAGAAATTTAGTAACAATCTTAAGTAGTTTATAAGTTATATGATAATTACATTCTCTTACGATTACAACATGTAACATCGATGGAAAACAGGGTCATGCGTATAAAGAAGGCTTATAAAGATGGAAGTTGAGATGGAAGTTGAAAAGGCAATGTTATGTGTTGAGACAGTAGAAATCAGTTTTGTTCTAATGGAATTGTTGGTTTGAGTTACTAAGGTTTTGAAGAAAACAAATCAGTTTAGTTGCTGTCTAGCCTCCGTGGTAGCAGGGGCAGGATCAGCCTGGGAGCTGGGAGTTAATGTAGTTGGTTTGAGTTGTGAAGGTGTTTAGGAAAAGAAAATAAATAATGAGTTGTCAATAAAGTTTGAAGGAAAGCGGACGTGTGGCCGGTGACCAGAACGGAGGCTGGCTATTTCGACGAAAGTGCTTTCGTCGAACAACGTCGGCTTGCGTTCGGTTTGGGAGGCGCAAATCAGCAAAGAGTAAGTACTCATGATCAACTGAGATAAGTTTTATTTATATTAATGTCCACCCGAATAGTTGGGCTAGGGCAGTGTGTCAATTTGGCGACCAACGTTTGGGGCTCGATCTTTAACCACGACCGAGAGGGTTAGGAGCTTTGTCCATAGGTTATTATAACAGAGAGTTGTTTAGGGACAGTATAACAAAATTTTCGTTGAATCAGTGAGGTTATATTCAAGGTTGTCTGGAGTGTAAGATTTCGAGGTTGTCTGAAGTGTAGGATTGTGTGAGCGAGTGTATGATTGGGATAGGGTTGTGTAGGGTCGTAAGGCATTAGAAAGTCTAGGGGTCTAGGGTATAAGCATGGAGATGGAATTGGAGAATATTGGAGGAATTGAATCTGAGGAGGTGGTCATGGAGAGTCCAGATGAGGATAGTGATATTATGAGTATGTGGAAGAGTTTAATGAAAGAGGTGAAGAAAGGGCATGTAGAGATTATGAAAGAGATGAAGAAAGGGCATGTAGAGATTATGAAAGAGATGAAGAAAGGGCATGTAGAGATTATGAAAGGGTACGATGAGATGAAGAAAGGACAGGATGAGATTATGAAAGGATACGATGAATTAAAGAGTGATTCGGCTGAATTGAAGAGGGATTTGGTTAAACGGGTAGATATGGAGAAGATGATGGGAGAAATGACCGTGGAAATGAAGATGATATTTTTGGGAAAGCAGTTGGGCGTAGGAGAGGTAGAAGGTGGAAAAATAGATGTGGAGATGGTTGAGAAGCTGGTAGACAAGGTGAATGATAAGGAAGATGTGAAGATGGTTGGGGAGCAGGGTGATGTGGTGTCTGATAGGAGAGATGTGGTTGTTGTAGGGCAGCAAGAGGACAGAGTGATTGATGAAGATGTGGGGATAGATGAGGATGACGTGGGTGATGAGGAGAATAATGATTTGGCTGTAGGGCAAGATAATTGGGGCAATAATAAGAAGGAATGGGTTTGTGATGAGAAAAAATGGGTTAAAGGAAGAGACTGGAGTAAGTTTAGAGGTGGAACTTTTGAAATTTTCGTAAGGGTATGGTTTGGAAAAAAATTCGTTGGTTGATCGACAATAGGCAACATGTGAGTTTTTTGTGGTTAAAGTAATGTTTTTTGTTGTTTTGTTGAAGTAATGTTTTTTTTTCTTTGAAGGTACGTTTTTTTTTAATTTTTAGGCAAGGAATTTTAAATTGGGCTAAAAATAAAAAAAAATCATGGGGGGTACATAGGGTTGTCATAAATTTTAGAACAATGTAGAATCATGGGGGGTACATAGGGTTGTCATCAGGGTTGTCATCATAAATTTAAAAAAAAAAAAACAATGTGGTTATATAGGGATGTTGTCGAGTAGGTCATGTTGTTGTTGTCATGTCAGAGTAATGTCAGATGGTACATAATGTTGTCGAGTAGGTCATGTTGTTGTCATGTTATAGTGTGGTCATAAATAGTGTTTTTGTAGTGTTGTCAGGTTATAGTGTTGTCATAAATAGGGTTGTTATAAAATGTTGTCATGTCATATGGTAGGGTCATAATGTTGACGAGTGGTGGGATAGCTATAAAAAAAAAAAAAAAAAAAAAGATTTTTTCTGCACATGGTGGATTTTTTAAAGTTAAAGGAATGTGGTATTGTTGGAGATGACAGATTGGTATTGTTGATTTAGAGGTGGAATTACGTAACGGTATTGTTGGGGATTGTTGAAGGTCTTGGTTGATTGTCAATAGGTTTTAAGGATGGAGGTTCAGAAGAATTCAAGCGTTATCATTGAGGGTATTTTCCATATTCATCAATGATTGGAAGAATATGGGAAATAGGGGGGTAATTGTAACATCGATGGAAAACAGGGTCATGCGTATAAAGAAGGCTTATAAAGATGGAAGTTGAGATGGAAGTTGAGAAGGCAATGTTATGTGTTGAGACAGTAGAAATCAGTTTTGTTCTAATGGAATTGTTGGTTTGAGTTACTAAGGTTTTGAAGAAAACAAATCAGTTTAGTTGCTGTCTAGCCTCCGTGGTAGCAGGGGCAGGATCAGCCTGGGAGCTGGGAGTTAATGTAGTTGGTTTGAGTTGTGAAGGTGTTTAGGAAAAGAAAATAAATAATGAGTTGTCAATAAAGTTTGAAGGAAAGCGGACGTGTGGCCGGTGACCAGAACGGAGGCTGGCTATTTCGACGAAAGTGCTTTCGTCGAACAACGTCGGCTTGCGTTCGGTTTGGGAGGCGCAAATCAGCAAAGAGTAAGTACTCATGATCAACTGAGATAAGTTTTATTTATATTAATGTCCACCCGAATAGTTGGGCTAGGGTAGTGTGACAAACATAATATTATTATTCGTTATTGTAATTGCAGTTAAAATTCTGCGTCTTTAGAGTACCCACAAGTAATATTTTAGTTACTAGACCTAGTTTGACGATACTTATACCTATTGACCTTTAACCGCCATTTTGAATGAATACCGTGCAAACAATGTGATAACAATAAGAACTATTCATTTTAACGTATTTATGAGTAAGTTCGTTGATATAATGCATATAGACCATTTCAAAAACTATCTAGGACCCTTTGTATGATTATTATCACGGTCCTCTAAATCTCTATTAGCAACAATACACAACAATTAGAAACATACAATCAAGGTTTGTAAATGATGATCTTGTATGCATCAATGAACCTTGATATAACATTTGAAAACTGATTTTTAATTGTTGTGTATTGTTGTTCTTGAAGATTTAGAAGACCATGATGATACTCATACAAAGGGTCCTAGATAGTTTTTGAAATAGTCAATTGGCCAATAAAATCGAAGAAAATTTTAAAAATTACCCATTTTGAGGAAATTGACCTCAATTAAGGTCAAAAAAGGCTAAGTAGGTAATTTAATTTTTTTAAGTAATAATACATTTACCTTACTTAAAGTGTATGCTTAAACTTGCAAACATTTTTCATTATTTAATTAAAAAATATTTAAAAAATTACAAACTTGACCTTTGACCCTAGTTTTGACATAGAAAGCTGGATTTGCCAGAGGTATTTCATAGTTTTTTTAAAATTGCTCGTCTCAAGCTTTTATTTGATATATGTCATCCTTTCCTTTGACCCAAATTTTATACCGTCATTCTCGTTATGCAAAGGACTACTGTCCAATTTGTTGAAGCAATGTATAAATTCGTTTATGCCACCATGAGAAATTACAAGGCATACGCATTACAATGCGGTTGGAAATCAAGGAAATCTTTTCTGAAACGGAGTCTCTTACGGCGAACGTTGATGGTGGACGTTGGCCAATCGTAGCCATTTACGGCAACGCTGGCCCCTCGAGAATAGATTCTATTTCTATTTTGTACGGCCAGCGTTCGCCGTTACTGAGGCCTGCACTCAAGTCTCCATGACTTTGCAGGCTTCTCCAACTTTGTATAAATAGCCACTTTTTAGTAACATGTATGTATTCTGTGTTGAGAATAAAATTGTCTGAAATCTGAATCTGAATCCGCCAGGCGGAGATCAAGTAGACCTTGAAACGAAAAGTTTGGTTTAGCAAGCTGTGTCCCCACACGCTTCCGAGCTTTTGTGAACATGTCGTCTGCCGACTTTTTTTTTTATTTTAAATTCAGAAATTGAGAAGAAGCCAGCCCTGTACGATGTTACATCAGCAGAATATAAAAACAATCTGAAGGCCACAATGAACGTTGACAGTAAGTAGATTGCAATAATCCCATGTCTGACGAAGTGTTCCGGCTCTGGCTACTAGCAACACCAAAAGACAACAATGAAACAAATTAATTGAATTGATGGACAAACAACAAGCTGTCAAAAAATAATTTCTTCTGATTTTGGAAACCTGTTCAGAATGGACCTTCTCGTACTTCTTCTAAGAACCATTTTCATTCAGTCAATCCACAACCAGCTGTCAACTGTCACTATCAGCTGTCACACGGCAACAACATTGTCAACGTAGGCCTACGCTGAACGTTAAAACGTCGAGCATGTGAATGCCCACGCAACGGCCAGCGTCAACGCTGGACGTTGATGCTACGTTTACAGCTACGCGTTGCGAGCGAAGCGAGGGCGCGAGCTCCAATCAGCGGCCGAGTTTCATGCAAAGAAGTTAATAGTTTTACGCAAACTCGGCCACTGATTGGAGCTCGCGCCTTCGCTTCGCTCGCAACGCGTAGCTGTAAATCGACTATGACGCTGGCCGTTGACGGCCGCCGTAAGAGCTTGGGAACCCTTGGTGGGAACCCGCCATAAACCAGAGGCCACATGCAGTTAGGTAGCTTACCGTACCAAAGAGCTTAAATGCTAATGGATTCGTGCAGACTCGTGCAATGATATTCAACAGCTATAGTAGACTAGATGCGCAGCCTAGCAGTCACAAGCGTGTCAATTTGATGCCATCTTGAAATGGGCAAATAACACAGGCGGTAATAGGAGTTTCTAATGCGACTTTCTGCCATTGGCAGCGCTAGCAGTACTAAAAGGTCCAAATTAGCATGTAAATTGCCCATTTCAAAATGGCTTCAAATCGCTACGCTTGCTACTCAGTGGAAGGTTGGGGGACTGGTGATCTATAGCCTACTATAGCTGTTGAATATCATTGGACTCGTGTCTCGCGCACCGCCTTGAAAATCAATACATAGCGTGCTTCGTTTTGAAGGCAGTGCTCTCAAGTTTTCTAGTTAATGTTTCCTCCAAAAACAATGTAATAATAGTTTATGTTTTTCCGGACCCGCTTTCTGCCGTCGGATTATTTGTTTTATCTTTTGTCATTGTTGTTCCTTCGTTTTTCTTGGCATGTCAACGGATCAACAAAGTAAGTAGGGGTTGTATCTGTTTTATTTCTCTATGCAGGTTATAGTAGGATGGTTTTA
This sequence comes from Isoperla grammatica, assembly GCA_945910005.1. NCBI lineage: Eukaryota > Metazoa > Arthropoda > Insecta > Plecoptera > Perlodidae > Isoperla > Isoperla grammatica. Next base: position 20,522,795 of record OX246743.1, read on the forward strand.
GAAGCCTGCTAAAGACTCAATCACCTGGGCCCAGATTCACAAAAAGTCTTAACTTAAGACTAAAGCCTGTATTACACGGTCAAACTTTGTCATGCAACTCCTTGAATTCGAGGACAAAAGCGCATCAATAAATAATTCCTATTACGGATTTGCACATAGCCTCGACTCGGCGTTGCTAAGAAACCCTAGTAAATAACAAACACTTGAGACCAAAATTTAGGCCCTGTCTGAGTTGGTCTTATCTTTCTTCAAAGATGTTGGCAATACGTCTATGACTTTGAAGTGCCAACATAAATCAATATCGTTACTTCCCTTGACATACACGTTTCTCTGTTTTTAGAATGTGGAGGAATAAGAAAACAAAACACTAAACTTTAAAACACCGCCTTGCAATATTTTAAGTTCACTGTGATTTCCACGAAAGTAGCTATCAATTGGGCTGTGTAGTAGGCCTAACATGGATTTATAATAGCACATACGGTACAGCAGAACTAAGGACCTGTCCTAAGTTAAGACCTTGTGAATCCGGCCCCTGTACTTTGACTTGAGAGGACATTGTTAAAAGAGAAGAATTAAGTATAGGCCTTACAAAACATTTTCACATTCATCGTACAATAGGGAAGGCTCACACATTTTTTTAATTTGCTTACTGGTTACCTCAAGTTAAAATAAACGCGAACTAATTGGTTTCGGCTCGAAAGGTGCATTAACATCGCTTTAACAGCAAGTCAAAGATGTTGCTGTCAAAACACGCTCAGAAACGGACCTGCGCCATCTTGCTCGTGATTAGAAGGTTCTGACGTCATATCTCAGTAAACAATAATTTCATATCATACAAATAGTACTGAAATCCCACCCTTTAGTAGATTATTGCTCTCATAAAACTTTAACTGAACCAACGTTTATTTCTAGTTAGTAAATGAACACTGCTCAACATTAATTAACAACAATATGTTAAATAATTGCATTATTTTAAACACGTTTTGGTAAATACTGTATCAAAATGTATTTTCTGAAGAAAACAGTGGTATAAAAGACATTGTTGTGTAAAGTCACTGCATCCTAGATATTGTAAAATGTCCAACTTAATATCGTTGATATTATTAAGAATACTTCAAGAAGGCAGTTGTTTACATGACATATGACGTCAAGAGCCGTTTTTCAATAGGGAAGTCTCACACATTTTTTTTATTTGCTTACTGCATGGTTACCTTAAGTTAAAATAAACGGGAACTAATTGGTTTCGGCTCGAAAGGTGCATTAACATCGCTTTAACAGCAAGTCAAAGATATTGCTGTCAAAACACGCTCAGAAACGGACCTGCGCCATCTTGCTCGTGATAAGAAGGTTCTGACGTCATATCTCAGTAGACAATAATTTTATATCATACAAATAATACTGAAATCCCACCCTTTAGTAGATTATTGCTCTCATAAGACTTTTACTGAACCAACGTTTGTTTCTAGTAAGTAAATGAACACTGCTCAACATTAATTAACAACAATATGTTAAATAATTGCATTATTTTAAAAACGTTTTGGTAAATACTGAATCAAAATGTACTTTCTGAAGAAAACAGTGGTGTAAAAGACATTGTTGTAAAGTCACTGCATCCTAGATATTGTAAAATGTCCAACTTAATATCGTTGATTTAAGAATACTTCAAGAAGGCAGTTGTTTACATGACATATGACGTCAAGAGACGTTTTTCAATTACGGAACAAGAAGTTCCAAATTTCAAACTTAAAATGCTAATAGAATTGGAAATACGCGCTTCTCAGATATAAAAATTATACCGCCCGTATTTTTAGATAATGATCTTCCATTTTTAGGTGCTTTGAGGAATATCTATTTTTGATGAGACTTCCCTATTCGAAAGTGAAATATTCTTCGTTGTGAAGATTCCTTTTTATTTTAAGACAAATAAAAACAGTGGGTTATCCCGTGATCCCCTGCGTCATCGACGGGAGATCCCCCAATGGGCGCATTCCGTTACTCGCTACAACAGCATCTGTAGCATGTGAAGCGCGCTTCACACCATTCAGTTAATCGCTGCAGATGCTACAACCGAGTGTTCCGTAATCGCTTTCGCCGCATCAGTAGCGCGCTGCAAATGCTGGAGGTTTTATAGGAGTGGGAATAATTCAACATGGCGACGACTGAACTGCAAATTGCGCCAAAACTATACAACACTCACTGGAAGGATGTCTTCGCCTTCGTCGTCTAAGTGCTACTGGCAAGAAATTACCCTCATTGATAATTTGCCAGATGGCACAAACCAGTCCTATTGTGTTCGTAATTGATAGCAAATAATCGAAAGTTGTCGGACTTAGCCTAAAATTTTGTTTGAATGTGGCTACCGAAAACAACGGCTCCACAGTCTCCACAAAATTAGCATTTCGAGGTATTTTATTTGCATCTTCATCAACAGCCCTATAATTCAAAATCCTTGATCTTCGTCGTCGGAACTCGAATAATCAATCAGAGCTTCAATCGCCAATTTGATAGCTAGACGTTCAGCCATTTATACTTCGCTACCCGTTCCGTAAAGAAGGGTCGCTACAAATGCTTTTACCCCCACTCCAATCGTAGCATCCGTAGCATCTGCAGCCAGTAACGGAATGCGCCCATAGAGACCCCTTCGCCCATTGTTGCCCCACATCCGCAGTAGAAGCAGCCATCAAATCTCTAGCCCCATTTAGACGGTTCAATGTTCCCTCAATGTTTCTTGAATTCATGGACAAAAAAGCATGAAAATGTACAGAGATAATAAAACACAACAGCAGTACTCTACTTTTATTTGATGCTTTTTTTCCCTTGAATTCAAGGAACTTTGAGCGCGGAACATTGAACTGCCTAAATTGGGAGTAAGGTATTGGCGGATACGGACAACGCCTGCTGGACCTACCTCCCCTCTCCCGGCAGCAGTAGGCCTACTTTTCCATATTTCGCGCGTCAATGCTATGCCCTTCTTGACCTTGCACCATAGGTATGTTTTTCACAGCATCAATATTCATTTACGAGTAAAATGGGTTGAATTCTCTAGCAATAGTAAAACAAAACTGAACCAATGAAATATATATTCTATTCTATGGACTAGACAGTCATCAACAAGCAATAAACGGGAGTACCCATTGTTGACGTTAAATCTGAATCTAGTACTGGATTTAACCAACGATAGACGGGCGCTCGGACCTTAGAGCAGAAATTAGGCCTAATTTCCGCTCGAAGGTTCGGACACGTCCTAAGCCCGGCACCTCCACCAAAGAATACTTTTCGCCCAACCAAGATACACGAAAACTCACTAGAAGTTGTTGCTGAATGTTGTTTTTAAGCTCAGCTCAGTTTTCCAGAGATACTGGAGGAATCATACAACTTTTTTTCTTATTATTTGTATTTTACAATTTACTAGTGGTCATAGTGGCAGGGCTATATCTAGAATTAGTACCACGTGAACCTTTCATTGCGGTGTGGTTGCCGCAACTTGACACGCGCGTCAAGCGAGCGCCCTCACGAGGAGAACAACCGCGTGTGTCCTGGTTGTTTCAGAGTTGGAAAAGAAGGGACGAACGCTGTGTGACAAATGGTCAGCTTGGGAAAAGCTCAATCTCGTGTCTGCAATGATAAAATACGGCGAGCACGACTGGAATTCCGTCAGCCTGGCGATTACAGCGAATCCTCGACCGATCACGGAAGCCGGTGTAACCCGACCGCCGGATTGGTTCAGTCCCCACAACTGTGCCGCTCAGTATCGAGCTCTTCTCGCGCACCATGCTGCGTTGAAGGGGGTTTGCGAGGAAATGCAGCTGGCGAGCCTCTACGATATACTGAAACAAGGTAAGCTAGGGGGACTGCGATGTGGAGCTCAACTCAACCCTGATAACTCGTAAGACCAGTCCAGTGCCTACCCTATACCCCCGCAAAAAAATTGATGTACAGAGAATTTGAT
>OX246743.1:20531743-20644243 GCA_945910005.1 Isoperla grammatica
ATGTTGTGACAGTGTTCAATTCGTATTTAACCTTTCTCCTTCCTGATTGGTTCACGTGACTCGGATCTACGATTCCCAATCTTATTTTAGAGCTCGGCCTATAAAAAGATTGCAACCGTAGACTGGCCGAACTGAGCTACTGCGCATGCGCCGCCAATCGTAAGCTCGAATCTACGATTGCAATTGTCAGTTCGGAACCTAATGTGATATGGCCTATAGACCTCTAATCGCGGCCCTCTAGATCTTCAATGACAACAATGCACAACATTGAAACATGCACCTTAAAATCGCGGCCCTCTAGATCTTCAATGACAACAATGCACAACATTGAAACATGCACCTTAACATAACTATCAAGGACTCTTAGATAGAGTAAATTACGGCTCTCTAGATCTTCAATGACAATTCAATGCACAACAGTGAAAAATACACCTTAACATTACTATCAAGGACTCTTAGATAGAGTAAATTACGGCCCTCTAGATCTTCAATGACAATACAATGCACAACAGTGAAAAATGCACCTTAACAAAACTATCAAGGACCCTTAGATAGAGCAAATCACGGCTTTCTAGATCAATATTTACTTTTCTAAATCCATTGGCTGGCACCTTTCTAGCCTCAAGATGGTAAGGTGAGTCAACTTAGCCCGTGATAGGTTGTTGAGGTTGCAATAATTACACGAAAGTGCAGGTTGGAGTGAAGCATTGTTTCTAAACGAACCAGTCTAAACCTGCTGCCACAGAGAACGATGTTCTACAGTTGGAAACATGTATTGTGGAGCAAGGACAGGTAACAAAATTGGTACCATTTGGCATTACCCTTCCTCGTTCTGAGAGCAACTCGAACTAAGGTTTGTATTCATAGCCGTCCCCTATCCCTAAGGGCGCTATATATTTGTTTTCTATATGGGAAATAACATGCATGAAACTGTTACCTGACAACAACGGACGCCCCTAGGGGTAGGAGATGAATGATTTGAGATTACTTGTACTGTACTGAAGGTATACTGTACCGTGTTGGTGCACCTGTTGACTAAAGCAAGTACCTTCTCTCTGTGCAAGGTAATTCCTTCTACGATGTCACAGCGATCTTCATCGGCTCCTTCCAACACCTCCGATACCGATCGGCTTCCTCAGTCGGGATTAATCGTCGAAGAGCAAGAACATCGCGGGCAGAATACTTCCTCTAATGGGTTTATCGCGGGTGTGTGTTGTCAACCATTATACTAAATACTTATAGAGTCTAGCTTGCAGATGGTTTCATTTTAGAGAAAGTTTGCAATAAATGCAATGTAGTTTAGTAAGTTCAAGGAATGTTGGCTCATGGCTCTAAAGAAGGCCTATTTTTCATCGCTATTGTATCAGTAAAACAGGCCCAATGCAATGAGTGTTTTAAACACCCCGCGTGGATAGTATCAGTAAAACAGGCCCAATGCAATGAGTGTTTCAAACACCCCGCGTGGATAGTATCAGTAAAACAGGCCCAATGCAATGAGTGTTTCAAACACCCCGCGTGGATAGTATCAGTAAAACAGGCCCAATGCAATGAGTGTTTCAAACACCCCGCGTGGATAGTATCAGTAAAACAGGCCCAATGCAATGAGTGTTTTAAACACCCCGCGTGGATAGTATCAGTAAAACAGGCCCAATGCAATGAGTGTTTCAAACACCCCGCGTGGATAGTATCAGTAAAACAGGCCCAATGCAATGAGTGTTTCAAACACCCCGCGTGGATAGTATCAGTAAAACAGGCCCAATGCAATGAGTGTTTCAAACACCCCGCGTGGATAGTATCAGTAAAACAGGCCCAATGCAATGAGTGTTTCGCGTGGATAGTATCAACAAGTTTCATTTAACACTCTTATCAAATTGTATTTATTGCCAAAATATAAGTAGACCAAGTAGGATTAATATATTGTCATCAAGTAATAATTGACCTAAATACCGCCCTTGCTCACATAGAAAAACACATGGCCATGTGTTATTGAATATAAATATGTGAAAGAATTGATTCTAATTTAAATAATGGGGTGTGCTATTTTTTGTTAACAAGTAGCCATATAACGCTGATAATTGCTTGTCTTTCAAGGACCGCTGGAAGTGGTTTGGCACCCTCAGTATCAAGAGATGTGGTTCCACAAGGAAACAGAATCCGACGAAATAGTAGACGTGGTGGAAGTGGATAATCGGTCGCAACAGTGTCGGGCGATCGCACCGCCGCCCCAAGGGTATGACGCTAAAGCGATACAAGAAATGGAGATCATCGTAACGGATAACGATCAAGACTTCGTGAATTATGGAAACTTAAAGTCGATCGACGAAAACGAGTCTTGCGCCAATCTGATCATCATTCGTGCAGACTCCACTTTAGACGAAGACAAGAGTATGGTTGTCGACTCTCAGAGTACAGTACTGCCAACTGTGCCATATTTTGAGAAAATTGAAAAATGTAATCGAACAGCAGAACCAAAATCGGTTACCACGTTTCAGCTGAAACCACGAGGAGGGCCAAAGGCTATTACGAGGTGAGTTTAGGCACTGTTACCCTAACCCAGACCTGAGTAATAAGAGTGAACTAACAAGCTGTCTACTTGTTTGCCAACAGTATGATGGTGCCACAGTACCCCACAGTACAAGAGCATGAGTACCTTGCTTGGAAGAAAGCCATCACGAATGTATGGAAGCAAATAGCCGGCCATAGATATGCCAACCCCTTCCTGAAGCCGCTTACGCAAAGCTCCTCTTGCAACAAGTAAGCTCTCACGGATCAAATGCACATTGTCGTTCCTCACGTGCTCCTCAACTCAGCCTTTCCTCAGACTCGCCCAACCACCAATCACAAAGCAGCATTGCCATGTGGACTCCTCTGTGATTGGTGGTTGGGCGAGTCTATAAAATGTGGGAGATAAATCTAGGTGAAAACTCCAGATTTTGCATTATTGCAACAATCCAAAATTGCAGTTTTGTATTTTTGTGTGTTTTTGTTGTGTGTAGCAGGAAACTGGATCTCATGACCATCAGGAAGAAAATCGAATCTGGAACTATTCGAAATACTTTTGAGTTTCAACGCGACATAATGTTGATGTTTTGCAACGATCAGATGCCCAACCAACAAGCAGAGGAGATGCGCCATGACACCACCTCGATAATAGAAGTAATTGTCTATAGGTCTCCATCCATCCATCGTCCACTGACGCACTGAAAAACTAAATATTACATATACCGTTTGTATTTATAAAACAAAACAAGCAAGTATGTCGCTTTGGGAAAATTAACATTTCAAAAAATGAAATGTTTCTCTCTTTGTATTTAAAAATCTGTATACATTATCTAATTTGAGACAGCTGTCCGTTAGGCGTTATCTCCTATCTTGTTCAACACTATTACATACCCCTAAATAGTCTGATACCATGTGAGTGATATAAACCTCTTATAAGTGTTTGCTCCATTATAGAATGAATCGACAGCTCAGCTAAAGCTGGAAGAGACATAGCATTGTATTCATCTTGGTAACTTGTATGTAACATTTGAAATGTGAAGCTTATTGCCAGATTTACAGGTCACGTTATTGTGTACATGTAAATTGATCCCCAATGACATAAGAACTACTACCAGTATGTATTGCCTACCCTAATGATTAATGAATTCCTTCCTTTTAACAGGGATGGATACCCCTACGTCAAAAACTGCACAACATTTTCATTTTTAAATTATATCACAAGAATGGGCTTCGAAATCGAAAATCTGAATCAACAGCGCCCTGTGGTTTAGTAAACCCTTCACATTGAATGCGCTAAGTCGTGACTTAGGCCTATATTATAACCAGTATGTTTTTTTTATAAATAATTAATTGTATTACTAATTATCGAATTATAATCAAAATACTAAGCTAATGGTTATAATATTTTATTCACTCTGTAGGGCTTATCAAAGCAAAGTGCGCTGCTGATTTAGATTTTCGATTTCTTGTTGCAATCTTGAGATATAATTTAATAATGATCATTTTCTGCGGTTTTTGACGTAGTCATTACCCTTTGCCCTTAACGCAACTATGCTAAATTTCTTATTTAGTACACCCCAACTTTGTTTTCAATGATTCCAAAGATAATAGTTAATAAGTTAATGTTAATAATTGTCATGCAATGTAGTGTAGGCTATACATAGGAGTCAAGTTAAACTATATGATTTGTAGATAATTTACAATGAAAACTTACATACTCAGTCATAGTAATACTCAAGTAATAATATAATGTGTGTGCACAATCTATTATCTGTCACTCGAAACTTGTGCTGTTACCAGTGAAGCTGAGAATAAAGCCCTGAACATAACATACCATTGTGAATATTCCAGGCTTTTCTGAGGTCACAATTATCTTTGAAAAGTGGAGCGGGTCCTAGTAGTCAGCATTTAAGACAGTTCTTTGATCAAAAGTCCCCTACCGACTTTCCGGTGCTTCCCGCTGAAACCACTTTGGAGAAACGAAAACTTTTGGTCGACTCCTCTGAGATTCCTTTCAAAAAACAAAAGGTAACTTAACTAAATACTGTATTAAACTAAATACTAATTTTTAAGTGCTATATTTGCAGTGGTATACAATTTCATATTTTTTTTTGTTTATTTTCAAATATCAATCATAATATACTGTATGAATTAAACAAATTAAACCTATTATATAGATAAAAAAAAAAAAGTTTTGAACTCGAACTTTGAATTTCGAACCTGCTGAACCAAACCCAAGGTCCACTAGATCGCTTGTACTCCGCTAGGAGTAAATCCAGTAGACCTTGAACCAAACCTTGATCGGACTCTCCGTTCGACCGCTATAACAAGACAATGAAAAAAAAGAGAAAGAGTGCCATAGAATTAGAATGGAGACAATCGCTTAATAATAATAATAATAATAATAATAATAATAATAATAATAATAATAATAATAATAATAATAATAAAAATAATAATAATAATAATAATAATAATAATAATAATAATAATAATAATAATAATAATAATAATAATAATAATAATAATAATATTAATAATTACTATTATTATTTTTACCAATTGCTAAACGCACATAGCCCACTGATATATTTTTATTTTTTCAGTCTCATGCTTGGGAGCAACCATCCGCATCAAAGAATCTGTAGCATTACGGCACAAGGATCGTCGCTTGTGAATGGTGTTTTTTTCTTAGGTAGTCCATAAATGTAACATATATGTAAGGATTTGGTTGTTTGTTGGCGGGGCCCAAAGTGTGTCACATGGGTCAAGATTTAATTATATAAACTTTTTATGATGTCCGTGCTTTTTATTTTAACGTGCGATTTGTGTTCAAAAACATGTCAACTGTTAATTGTCAAAAGAATGTGTGTATACTATGTATGTACAATATGTAAATAAAGCAAACATCTGAAAAACATTGTGTGACAGGTTGAAAGAATGAACAAATATAATTCTTGTGAAGTATTTTTTAATTGTTTTATCACCAGCTTGCATTTCCATCAGTACAACTAAATAACAGTAGGCTATTAATGGCACGAGAAGCTGATAATTAAGAATTCATATTTTTACGCCTCCAAATGTCAATGTTTAAATTTTAGGATTCATATCTTGTGTGGGCTGATTTTAGAAGAATAAAAACACTGGAAAGCCAGGGTATTTTTGTCATCATCAGAACAAAAAAATTGGAACTAGAACCAAATTTGAATTAATACCGCGACCACGGTACGTTAATACGTTCGACCGGTCGAAAAAAGGTTCGACCTATTGATCTATGCTATCGATATATCGATAGTCGATCCGACCAAAGCCATGCCATTGCCATTCATGGATGCCATCAACAGCAAATGAACGAAATCCTCAAAGCGTCCATCCATAATAATACGCTGCATTTATATACATATTACGCTTTCATCTGCTTATTGACAAAAACAAGTACTGAAGTTTTCTTTGATCGTGCCTGCGTGTTTTAGGAAAAGGTAAGGTCAGTTATCTGTTCATTAGTTGAACCTTCAAGAAAGTGCATCCTTCGCCGGGCTGTTGGCCCTTGTCGTGTGAGGCCATGTTGATGTCTGTTTTAATTCCTAATTACTTTCAGAAAAGTGAAGACTTGAGTTTTCTTAATTTTGTGTTGTGTATAAAAAGTTACCGCGTTATTTTATCAACGAATAGTTAACGGTCTGACCCAAGTAATGGGAACGGTCGCCTATGAAAATAGGAAACTGTCTAGTGTTTGTGCATTTTCAATGTGGAATGCTGGTAGGCCTAACTACAAAGTGCCAGTCCACTATGGAACATTTTCCTCTAGAACAAGGTAAGAAAGCGTCAAACTGGTTAATTGATCACGAGAAGCGAACAAAATCTACATCCAAGCCGTCAAAAACAGGCCCAACATCGGATGAATAATGTGTGGGCCTAGGCCTAGGCTAGTTATAGTCTTAGCAAGCCTTGACCTAGGGCCTAGGCCTAGCCTAGGTAGGGCCTAGGCCTAGGGTGTCCTAGGCCAAGGCAATCATGCCTTGAGGTTCTTGGACCTAGGCTAGGCTAGCACTAGGCCCTACTTCCGTCACTAAATAACAGTGCATGCCTATATACAATGGATATGATTGTAAATGTAAGTGCATCCTCAAAGAGAAGTAATGTAGGGCCTTTGATGAATTTCAATTTTAGAGAATGCCAGTACTGGCCCCCAACTTGTGTAGGGCCCTAGGGCCTACCATCAGGGCTTGGTGTACAATTTATTCTGATCCCAATTAAATCGACCCCCTCTATTTACACCCCGGGGGGGTCTGAAGTGAGTTATATGCTATTTTCACCTCGAGTTCTGTGCATGCGCAGGGTGTCTGGAAGAAAGTTTTATTCTATTTTCACCTCTTGCAATGCGCAAGGTGTATCGAAAGCACCCCGGGGGTGACTCGAAGGAGTTATTTTGCTATTTTCACAGATGTTTTCAACTTGCCCCGAAAAGGGTTTTTCGCTATTTCCATCCAAGTTCCGATTTTAGTATTAACCATGTTATAGGCCTAATAGTTCTATTGCCATTTCGTCTGCCCCGAGCTACTTTCATGCCTTATCTTTACATGGAATACGCACAAGGTTTTAAATCGTTACATTTCAAAACACAACCATCAAAAGTGGGGTTATGTCACACCTCCAAAGCTGGATATTTTAAGCCTCCAGCTTAGAATATCCAGCTTTATAAGCTGGATATTCTCATATAGGTACTTGATGTAAAATGACCGGTCCGGCCATGGACGTGCCAATGATTACAATTATGTAATTTTGCATTAATTGTTTGTAAACACTCTTATGCATGAACCGATTTTCAGTGATAACATTACACCATCAGTTAACTAGGCCAGGCCTATGTTTATTGCAATTAGTTGTTTGAGCCTTTGTTTTTGTACATTGCAGTTCATTATGCTCTTGTGTATTGCAAGTAGCTTCCCTCGACAATCATAAAATCAACTAGGCCTAGCGTAGGTTCAAAATGGTAAAACCCCACCGTGCGCGTGCAACAGCAGAGGATGGAGGTCGCCTGCAACGTACGGGAATGGGAAAGTTGGCTTCGTTTTAAAATTACATATATGGGTGATTCTACTATAATAAGAAATATTCAGTCCTCAAACATAAATCCACTTAAAAAAATACTTTTTTTTAATTTTTTTTTTTTATGTTTTAAAAATAGATCAAAGCCACATTTATAAAATAGTAAGGCATATAAAAAATTAAATCCTTACCTTTGACAGTAGATTAAGTAGGCAATATGTCATTCTCCTGGCCGTCCCTAGGTACAGTTTCAGTTGTTTCACCATTAGAATACCTACATATATAGTATTGTAAACACTGATAGGCCTATTGCATGTAATTGTTAACAATACATTGTTTTATCAATTTCAATATAGATTTATTACCTAGTTGTTTTTACCTAGTAGATAACCGCGCGGGTTTGGAACCCAATGCCTAGGCCTAGGCTAGGCCTAGGGGGACCGACACCACGCTCGTTCTGTTTTGGCTTGTGTACAAACAAATATACTTTTCCGGCAATGACTATGACATAATAAGCTATATTTGATCGCAACATTGGCTCTATATTAGATATTGATTCGTCTACTTACATGGCTGCAGGCTTGATTTTAGTTTCGGTCACGACACACACGCTCACGTACCGGTACCTCCAAGTATGGCGGGCTAGGCCTGCGTAGATGATGAGCAGAACTCGGGGTGAAAATAGCATAAAAACTCCTTCGAGTCACCCCCGGGGTGCTTTCCAGACACCTTGCGCATGCGCATTGCAAGAGGTGAAAATATAAAAAAACTTTGTTCCAGACACCCTGTGCATGTGCAGAACTCGGGGTAGCATATAACTCACTCCAGACCCCCCCCCCCCCCCCCACGGGGATGTAAATAGACACTTCGAATTAAATCCCTGAGGATATTCAACCATATTGTATCTGTTTGACAATAAAATTATCTGAATCTGATTCGTATGATTGGGAGTAGGGAAGTCAATACTCGGGTAGGCCAGGCTAGCCAAATTGGGCAAATGTTTCTAGCAAAATTCGTCGAGCCATCAAATTTCAATGTTACTTCCCATGACGCGCAGTGCACTGATGTTTGAGTGTGAGTTAAACAAAGCTCTTTAGACATAATTTTACTAACTTTAAAACAAAAATAAGGAAGAAATAATAAGCTGTAATAATAATAAGCCTTGCCTTATTGAACACAGAACAGTTCGTACTTCAAACGACTCAAAATGCAAGCAACAAGTGATAACTCGAACTACCCCGATCAAAGATACACACCTATTAGGCCTAACCAAGACATGACTGTCTACAACAGGCAAGGGGGTTGGGGAAGAGGCTTGCACACTGGACAAAACACTAAAGACACCATGCTGCAAAAATGTATTAATTTTAATCCATCTGTGACTGAAATATTGTTAATTGCTTTTCAAATTATATCCATTGTACATAGGCCTTGGAACTTGTGAGATTTTACCTCATTTGATTTGAATTTACTATATCTGGTGCTCTAAATATATAGACTATCTAAATTAATCAAATCTACTGGTTCTCCAGATTCAAGTTACTGTATCATACTTTGTACTTTACCAATTCTCGTGATTTTCAGGCCTTTCCGAGAATCACAATGGATTCTGATAGTTCATTGGATGAACCAACTCAGGATGCATCTCCACAATCTCCAGAACATGAATCGCATTCATCTCCCGGAGATCCGAATAACGGATCGGACAGTGACGAATCCGACAAGGAGGAAATGGACAGAAGTCCCGCAGCTCCACCCGGAGTTGCTGGTAACTCAAGTCCGTTTGGCAACAGAAGTCCGGGTAGGAATGAAAGTCCCGCCGAACCCCAACAGACCGTTACAGACAAAAGTCCCGCTAGCGACCGAAGTGTGGATAGAAACGAGAGCCCGTTTGGGGACCGGAGTCCGGGAAGGAACAAAAGTCCTGTGGATGTCCTTGCTACGACGGGAGACAAGAGTCCCGCACGCAACGAGATCGCCACAGAAGGCGACGTAGCGAAGGCAAGCGAAGACAAGTCCGATAACGATGGCGAGCTTTCCGACTCCAGCCATGACTCACGAAGCAGTGGTTCTTCCTCGTCCTCGGGGGCACCGCGGCCCAGGGCCCCCGAGACTCCGCCCCCGGACCGCGGAGATCCCGTGGGGCACGGCGAGGACCTGTCGGACGTGTCGGACCTGGACAGCGAAGAGGACCGTGCGATGTCGGAGGTCGAGGAGGGGGAGGAGGAGAGTCGACCCCCCGCCCCACCTCCTGCGCCCGCTAAGAGCGAGCGGCTTATGGAGGAAGACGTTGAGCTAGACTTCGAGGCCGACGAGGCGCAGGAAAAGGAGGAGGGCGAATGCGTCGAGGAAAGGGGAAGAGCGGGGAGCGACGACGAGGGGGAGATTGAGGGAGAGGATCTGGAGGAGGGGGAGGTGACTGACGACGAAGAGAACCGGCCCGAGGAGACCGAGCCCAGACCGGTATGCCGGTTCTACAACCGTGGCCAGTGCACATGGGGCGCCAGCTGCAGGTATGTCCGGCGCTCTTGTCCACCTAATTATGATGAAAAACAAGATGACAACTGGTCAATTTACTTCGTGTGTAAAGTTCGTTTTGTGCGTAAGTTATCATCAGTACAATTCCTATAATTGCAAATGCAAACTTGTTTCAGATTTCTCCATCCAGGAGTTACAGATAAAGGTAACTACACCATGTTTGATATGGTGAGGCCACTTGTTCCCATGAACGGCCCGGCTATGTACACGCAACCCATTGACTTCCGTGCGCCTTACGAGAAACCCATTCATGCGATGTATCCAGCCGGCCGGAAAGAAGACACTCCAGTGTTTGAAACTTCGTGGGAACGAGGACTGAGACAGGCTAAAGAAGTAAGTAGCCTTTACTGCAACCTGTCGTTTCAACTCGAGTTGCACGAGTTTCTTCTGCCTTACCACCAGAAATATGGAGTAGGTCTGTAACCCTGTGCCCATAGGCTTACTAACACAAGTGTTGCACTTCTACGTACCTTGTATAAAAGACCGTCATACATCATTAGAGATACTGATTTCATTCGGGTGGGGCCGGGGGTTATGAAAGCGTATGTGGTTTGCACAATAATTCTGTAGTATTGGGATGTTTAGTGGTTGTTTAAAGGTTGGTTTTTGATTACCTGTTTCAGTTGTTGAGAAAATCTACAAAGCGGAAAGAGACTGACATGGATTTTGAAGAAAAGAAAATGAACCTGAGTATTGGTCAGGAGGAATTGGACAAAGAAAATGATTACTACACCCGCCCAGCCAGCCCGATATTAAACGACGAAACCTGGGGGTAAGTAAATATACGTCTTACCTGGAGACCAACCGGTTGTGCAAAGTTGGGTACAGGCAGGCAGTGAAATACTTTGTGAATGTTTTCAGTATGAAGCCAATGGAGCCCGAGAGCAAGTATCACCGCGAAGCTGTCGTACCGCCGCGCTACGAAGAGTTTCCAGAGCCTTCTTACTATCCCCACGCGCGTGGCCGCGAGGCGCCGGCATGGGGCGGGGACTACAACCGCAGGCAAGTGCCCATTAAGCTCCCCAGCCAGATCACACGAGTATAGTTCTGTGTTTGCGTGCCTAAATTCTAAAACTACGTTTAAAAGTACATAATATTAAAGTCCCCCATTGAAAATCAGTTACGTTCCTGAGTGGGTAGACTCTAAATGTGTATTTATTTTTTTATCTTTTTTATTGATAACATGTAAGACGTAGGTTATTAAGAGCGTTCGGAAGCAGTGGTTTTACCTGTTTTCTCTGCCGTAAACAGATGTTTGGCAGTAAACTGATTACTCGAAAACTAATAATGGGATGTTCATAAATTTACACCTATTTATAAAGAAATATTAGATCCAGGCAACGTAAAACGGATATTCATGAAAAGTGAAACCACAAATTTAATAAAAAATATTGAAAATGTTGCTTTTGTCCAAATTGTTGACTTTTCTTTGTAACTTTGATTACTCGGTTTACTCCCACATCTCTGCACTTCCTCAAATATGACAGTTAACGCGAGGTTTTTCCCCGCCGAGTTCAAGACTTTGCCACAGATAGCTCCACGGTAGTTCGTTCTCACCAAACAAAAGACGAAGTCCCCCCCTCCCAACAGACCGTTACTAATTTGCGGTGGCTACCTGAATCTCAAGGGTTGCGAGACACAGTGGGATTCCATGAGAAAGGATGAATATTAATTAAGGGTGTCGTAACATGATTAATTTATTTTCGATTTTGAAAATGAAACTAATACTGATCTCAATATCTCGTCGAGACGGTGACAAAACTTTTTGAAATTTTGTTGTAGCTCAAAATCAAGTGGGCGAGTGGTTGTGCGATGTTCTTTCGTGACACTACACCCAAGCCACCTCTACCTACATTCGCCTGATATGTGTTCGATTATTAGCGGGGTTTGTTTTTATGTTCTGGTTTTTACTGTTATTCTAAACATAGTCACAGAGGTTCATAAATGGGGGGGGGGGGGGAGAATGCCCCCCACATAATAGCACAAAAGGCAATATAAAAACGTGAGTAATTTTAAAGTGTAAATTTTAGGAGTAAGATTGTCTCTTGATTGGGATAATTTCACAGAATTCTTTGTGGATATTTAAAAAACAATGTATTTTCGATGGTATTTTTAGTCTATATCCGCTTAGTTACAACTTAAGTACTGATTTTCAGTGTAATCAGTAAATACTATTTATTATGTGCTTTGTTACCTTGACGGCTACTAAGCCTAGAAAAACATCGACTCAAGTATTTATATCGTATCGTAATACTCTATGGATTGCGGGTGGATGAACTTGTTCCCGTGTCCCTCAGGGTCCACTACGAGACGGAGGCCCGTTCGGTGCGCGTGGACTCTGCCGGCTACGGAGGGGGTAGGGGCAACAAGTACCACCAGCAGCAGCACAGGCAACCGATACCCGACTTCTACGACAAGTACGAAGAGCCGTTGCCCAAGAAGAAGAAACACCCGGCAAGGGAGGTCACCGTGCAGAGAGTGTCGGAGAAGCCCTGGAGAGAGGAGAGGTAAGGCAAATGAGTTAACGCATTTTTTTTTTTTAGTTATCTTATTATCAATGTCAATTTTGTTTGGGCACATTAAAAAAAATTATCTTTTTTTTTCAGTCAATTCTGCTGACCCTAAGTTGGGATTGAGTGCCAAAATCAGATTGCAATAATTTGTCTCAGAACTTGGCAAAGTGGAAAAAATGTCTAGGTCCACATTTTTTTTCACAATCTATGTATGTAATCTTTATTCACAACAGGGCATACGCCCCACAAGTCATCTATATCGAGTCCAAAGTATTATAGTATATTGTTTCGCTAAGTGGAAAAAATGTCTAGGTCCACATTTTTTTTTTTTTTTTTTTTACAATCTATATCGAGTCCAAAGTCCATATTATAGGCTATTGTTTCGAAATGTGTAGGCTTATATGTGTTGAGTGTTCCCGTCTGCAGTGGTGACAAAGACTGTTGGTTCCAGGTACGTGGAGGAAGCGCCTTCCTCCCACCGTAGCCGTGGAGACGAGTGGGCAGATCCCTGGATGAGATCAAAGTCTCCCGGGCGTAAGGGCGTCGTTCGCCCTACGCGGCGGCAATCCTACAGTTCCGGCTCGTCCTACAGCTCTTCTAGGTTCGTGACTGAATATATTGTTTGAGTGTTTACTAGTGGTGTCAAACGATATTTTTTCAATATCGATATCGGCGCCATTTTGCCGATATCGTATCGCGATATCGTTATTAAAAAATTGACATCGATATCGCGATATCGAATTTTTTTCGGCGGTAATAAAACAATACATAAGAAATCATAGTCAATTTAAAGTGTTTTTGCTGTGGCCAGCAGTACGCGTTGCTGCAGTTAGTCTTCACGTCTATACCCCCCCCCCCCCCTCCCTGGGATATCATTATCAACTTGAAAATTTTCCGCCCGTGGCCTGCAGTACGAGTTGCTGCTTAACGATAAAGACTTGAATTCGCGTGATGACGTCTAGTCACGTGTCGGGCTATTGATAGTCGTAAAAGTATCAAGCAATACTGAACAACAACATTCTTCTCGGAAAGAATTCAAGGTTCCAGGTACAAATAGTTGAATGGATCCAATGTCTCATGCGGCCAGCAACACGTACTGCAAACCATGGGAGAAATACTTCAAGCTGACAATGGTATCGAGATATCCTCAAGGGCTGGGGGGGGGGGGGGGGGGTAGGAACTCAGTGACAAGCTGCAGCAACGCATACTGCAGACCATAGCGGAAATATTTTAATATTTTAAGTTAACCACAATATCGATATCGAAATTAACGGCGATTTCCGTGCGATATCGTATCAAATTATCGATATTGTTCTACATCACTAGTGTTTACTAGATCCAGCAATGATTTATCCCACCAATAAGTGCTTATTTATTTATTTATTTATTTATTTATTTATTTATTTATTTATTTATTTATTTATTTATTTA
Organism: Isoperla grammatica; assembly: GCA_945910005.1. Taxonomy (NCBI): domain Eukaryota; kingdom Metazoa; phylum Arthropoda; class Insecta; order Plecoptera; family Perlodidae; genus Isoperla; species Isoperla grammatica. The sequence continues at coordinate 20,545,777 of OX246743.1, forward strand.
TTTATTTATTTATTTACTTATTTATTTATTTATTTATTTATTGAAGACAAATCCTATTCAAACGTACAAAACTGATTTACGAAGGAGGACAGTAAATAGAATTGTACAATTAAGGCTATAACTCAGGCCTGCCGTTTTTACGGATATTGTCCGTTTTAACGGATATTTGGTGTGGAAAACGGACAGCAGGATTTTTACAGTCATTTACGGATTTTTCCAAAATATATTGTATTTCGCGGATTTGAATTTCGCGGGTAATATTAATGTTTGAACGCGATCGATAAAGAAGTCCATGACGTTGTCGACTTTGCTACCGGAAGTACTCAATGACGCCGCGACCCGCTATAGTGCGCGCAGCCCGGTAAATAGTCCGCGCGTAGTAATTTTCTCCGTGAAGTAGGCGGTAAACAGCTGTGATGCAAGACGCCACAGACCCCTCCCGCAGTAATGACAGGGTGTACTACCCAGCGACCAGCTCGCCACGCCCACAAGCAGGAATTCACTGTAGCTTCAAGGAAAGTAGTCGCAAAAATATCGTCGCGTTTTTTTTTTTTTTTTTTTTGTACAGATATTACTACCCGATTAAGATTCGAATCCTAAAAATGGATTCGGGTAATTTCTGGATCCGGGTACCCTATGACATCCCTAGTAGATAGTATATTTTTTTAATATAAGACTTGCCGAGACCGATTAAAAAGGTAAATTTCGAATTTATGGATATTTTCAGGATATTTGACCCACTCCAACAGGATTTAATTTTTTCCCTGGTGGCAGGCCTGCTATAACTATCTTCACCTGTCCTGTGGGATTCTCAATTTAAACTTGTCGCAACATTAAACAAAATATGTCATCTCATAGAGAATTTAGGTTATGAAAGTAGGTGCCAATCGGCTGGAATGGTATATTAAGTGAGGAAAGGATCCAACAGCTCACCTTCGTGTAGTAAGATGACGGATTTGCGAGTTTGAAGTACACATGAAGACATAATACAAAATATAACGAGACGTTTCGACCGAGGTCTTGCTCACTCGAGAGAAGAATGGCTACTGCAACTACTCTAGTCAACTAAACAACTATAATAAACTAGACTAAAATATATATATATATGTACAATATTTACAAGGCGCTGTTGGGGGGTGTGGCGGCAGGGAGGTGAGAGGGGGAGAGGGCTATCACTAACGGATGTTTAGGTTGGGAGCCAACCTAGATTTAGTGATCCACTGGTGGGCCAACTCCCACCGTCTTAGTTCGCCTGGGTTGCAGCTGGCTGGGAGGGATTTTATCACTCTGGTGTTGAAACATCCATTGAATGCCAGGTTATGGGATGCCGCATGTTGAGCCACCGGTTTGTCCATGGTCAGGTTTTTAGTGTCTTGCCTGTGCCCGTTCATCCGTGACCTAAGCGAGTTCTTAGTTAGGCCAACATATTCGGCAGGGCAGTGGTTGCAGTTCAGTTGGTAGACTACATTGGTGGTTTGGCAGGTGTTGTGTTGCCTTATTGGGTATGTCTTGCCGGTGGCCTGGGCACTGAACGTGGTGGAAGGTTGATGAATTGGGCACGTCAAGCAACCGTTACCTCCTTGGCAAGGGTAGGAACCTGCTGGTTCATTTTCAGGAGCATCCCTGATGCGGCAGTCTCTCCTGACCACTAGGTCCGCAATGTTCGGGGGGCGTCTGAAGGCTACTCTAGGCAAGGATTTTACCAGATCTTGGGTCTTAGTGGAGGATGTTAAAATGTGAAGGCCACTTTTCATTATACCATTGAGTGCCTGTAGTCCTGGGTGCCACTGTGTGACTAGAGGTATAACATCATTGGGCGGCGGGATGGCCTGCCTCGCTGGTCTATTGATGCGTTGTTGGACGGTGGTCTTGTCGTAGCCTCGAGCCACAAAGGCGTTGGTAATGCGTTCGCAATACTTGGCAAGATCATTACCATCTGAGCAGATACGTTGGCCTCTCACTGCTAGGGAGTAGGGTAGTGCTCGTTTGGTATATGTAGGGTGACAGCTGTCGTGATGAAGGTACAGCTGCTTGTTGGTGGGTTTGAAGTGAACATCAGTCCTCAGCCGGCCCGATTCTAAATAGACATCCACATCAAGGAATGCGACGAAAAGGATGTTCTTTCCAAAGGCCTAACCTTTGTCCCCACCCCCAAGTTTGACCATTTTGCTTTGGTAAAGGATACCATAGCTTTCACCCGGAATTTAAAAATAAAACACCATTTCAAGGAAAACCCTTTCATAGCCAAAAGACAACAAACTCTAGACCCTGCTTTAACCAAATTTAGGCCTAAATCGGACTGGGAGCCAGACCCCCTACCACCTGATCACCCGCTTGAAGTTTTCACTCATCACCTTCTAGCCAAAGTATCCTCCCCGGACTTTGCAGATAGGCTACCCACCAGCACTAACCTCACGCCTACGCATCGCAAAGCCATCAACTCCTTACGTAACAACAGGGAGATCATCATCACTCCAGCGGACAAAGGCTCCACGATCGTCGTCCAGGATGTCGCAGCTTATATCACTGAGGCTGACCGGCAACTGTCTGATACTACAACCTACCGACTGCTCAAGGAGGACCCTACCAACTTGCACCTCAAGAAAGTCTCCGACTTCCTAACCACCCACGTAACACATCAAGGCCTTAACGACAAGACAATCAAAGCCCTCACACCGGATACCATACGGACACCTGTATTCTACTTGCTTCCGAAGATCCACAAACAAGGGAATCCAGGCCGACCCATAGTCTCCAGTTATAGTTCACCAACTGAGAGGATTTCCGCTTTTGTTGACTACCATCTCCAGCCGCTTGTTGCCAACCTTGACTCGCACATCAAGGACACTTACGACTTCCTCGAGAAACTCCACCAACTCGACACGCCACTACCACCAGGCTCGCTATTGGTCACCATTGATGTCACGTCATTATACACTAATATCCCGACCACACAGGGATTAGCCGCCCTAGAACACTTCCTTAGAACCCGGCCACCCGGCACCAAACCAGACGCCCCGTTTCTCACAGAACTTGCGCACATGGTCCTCCGCCTCAACAACTTTCGGTTCATGGAGCGCCACTACCTGCAAACGAAAGGCACAGCCATGGGCACCAGAATGGCCCCCTCGTATGCCAACCTCTTCATGGGCAAACTAGAGAAGCAGTTCCTAGCAACCCGTGACCATCTGCCCTTGTGTTTCTTCCGTTTTATTGATGACATCTTTATGGTATGGCCCCACGGCCAAGCACTACTAGACGTCTTCCTCACGGACCTCAACAATGCCAGTGTGTTACGCTTCACTTGGGAATCGTCATCATTGCACGTCGCATTCCTTGATGTGGATGTCTATTTAGAATCGGGCCGGCTGAGGACTGATGTTCACTTCAAACCCACCAACAAGCAGCTGTACCTTCATCACGACAGCTGTCACCCTACATATACCAAACGAGCACTACCCTACTCCCTAGCAGTGAGAGGCCAACGTATCTGCTCAGATGGTAATGATCTTGCCAAGTATTGCGAACGCATTACCAACGCCTTTGTGGCTCGAGGCTACGACAAGACCACCGTCCAACAACGCATCAATAGACCAGCGAGGCAGGCCATCCCGCCGCCCAATGATGTTATACCTCTAGTCACACAGTGGCACCCAGGACTACAGGCACTCAATGGTATAATGAAAAGTGGCCTTCACATTTTAACATCCTCCACTAAGACCCAAGATCTGGTAAAATCCTTGCCTAGAGTAGCCTTCAGACGCCCCCCGAACATTGCGGACCTAGTGGTCAGGAGAGACTGCCGCATCAGGGATGCTCCTGAAAATGAACCAGCAGGTTCCTACCCTTGCCAAGGAGGTAACGGTTGCTTGACGTGCCCAATTCATCAACCTTCCACCACGTTCAGTGCCCAGGCCACCGGCAAGACATACCCAATAAGGCAACACAACACCTGCCAAACCACCAATGTAGTCTACCAACTGAACTGCAACCACTGCCCTGCCGAATATGTTGGCCTAACTAAGAACTCGCTTAGGTCACGGATGAACGGGCACAGGCAAGACACTAAAAACCTGACCATGGACAAACCGGTGGCTCAACATGCGGCATCCCATAACCTGGCATTCAATGGATGTTTCAACACCAGAGTGATAAAATCCCTCCCAGCCAGCTGCAACCCAGGCGAACTAAGACGGTGGGAGTTGGCCCACCAGTGGATCACTAAATCTAGGTTGGCTCCCAACCTAAACATCCGTTAGTGATAGCCCTCTCCCCCTCTCACCTCCCTGCCGCCACACCCCCCAACAGCGCCTTGTAAATATTGTACATATATATATATATTTTAGTCTAGTTTATTATAGTTGTTTAGTTGACTAGAGTAGTTGCAGTAGCCATTCTTCTCTCGAGTGAGCAAGACCTCGGTCGAAACGTCTCGTTATATTTTGTATTATGTCTTCATGTGTACTTCAAACTCGCAAATCCGTCATCTTACTACACGAAGGTGAGCTGTTGGATCCTTTCCTCATAGAGAATTTAGTGCATTTCCTTATGAATGTTTTTTCTTCCAATAAATATTTATGTTTTTCAAATGTTCTTAATTGGAATTGTGTTTACTAAAGGCCGATCCACAATTGAAATAAGAGTTGCAATAAGAATCCGTGAAGTAGTGAAATATGAAGCTATTGGTTCACAACAGTCTCCTAGTACGTTATTTCAGTAGTCAAGCCAGTGCTTTAATATGTATTTATTTACTTTCATTGACGACATCAACAACAGCACATCCGGCACCACTGTTTTTGTTTTGTTCTCCGTAGTAGGCCTTCTCTTCTGGCTCTTCTGTGTTCTGATTGGTTCGTCATAAGGTGCATCATGGGAAGTTAAAATAAGAAATGGAATTGATTCATTTCTTATGACTATTTCAATCCACTGTGACAGTTGTGAACCACAGCATTGTTATTGCATGTTCCAATTCACTTAAACCTTATTGCTATTTCACTATTGCAACTCTTATTGCAATTGTGAATCGGCCTTAACATCACAATAAAATCATAAAATAGCAAGAATAGCAAGACAACAAAACAAACCATTGTAGCCTTATATTCAAAAAAAAAAGACAAGAAGAATATAAATTGATTGAGAAAAGAAAATTTTAGAAAATGATCTATGCACATTTTCTTTTAAAATTTATATTTATGATAAAATGGAACTTTTCTTTAAGAAAATGGTTCCAATTGGAAAATTTTCCAACCCACATCCTTAGACCTGACATCGTTCAAACTGAAATCATGTTAGTAGGGCTAGAAAGTTAGAAGTGTAGAGGTAACCTATCGTTGTAGATAAGGGGATAAACTCGCAGTGAAATTGACCATGTAAACACCTTGCTTCCAGTTCTAGCCGCAGCGGTTCTTCTGCGTCCAGCTATTCCTCTTACAGTCACAATTCCCGTTCAAGGTCCCGCTCAAAGTCTCGTTCCCGCAGTGGCTCCCATTCCCCTCCAATCCCTCGCGGTGCAAGACGCAAGCCCGTGGAACGCAACAGAACGCCCCCGGGCCTCTCGCAACGTAAGCTGCCCAACGTGCGCTTGCAAGGCAAGGGTGAGTACATTCAACTTCTTTTTATTAGGCATTGAAACACATATTTAAGTAAAATTTCGCAGTATGACAAACGATGTTATCTCAATTAAATGATAATAAGCAAGTGATGTCAAACTGGTATCAAAAGATGGTTTGGCAAAATACTTGGGTGTGCAGGAAATTATTGTATTTTATTATTATATACCCTACCTAGGTCCTACAACTGTTCTTGTCTCAAATGTCAATTACATTTCAGGTAAACTTCCTAGTACTACACAACTGCTCTCTGAGAAGAAGGCCGCCACCGATCGCCTGATGTGCATGAATCCACCCGCCCCCAGTCCTCGCAAACAAAAAGACCTCCGACCACCGTCCCCCGGAATGATGAGGAAGTCTGCTCAAAACCCACCACCACCCATGGCCGGTCCCAGAACCGCAAGGTTAGTTGCATTGCGTCCTATCTATTTTGAATAAGCCTTGAGCAAACGTGCTCATTAGCTGTCATGTTACACTTGTCTTGTGGGAGTTGTCAGATTGGCTCGCCGATTCTTGCAAGGATCGGCGATTTATCACAATTCCAAACTCATATGGCTGAGTTATGATATTAATAATTATTAATTTGTTATTACATTAATTATATTATAATAATTAAATTTATAAGAAAAAAAGATAATGTCTAGGGCTAATATTAGGGCCCCTAGAGAACGGTGAATAAAATTGACATAAAGCGGTATTAAAAATATTTCAAAGCGGTGTTAAATGTCGAGTTTAAAACTGAAAATAAGTCAAAAGCGGTAAATAAAGTCGGTAAATAAATTAAAAAATTAATCTTTAATGGATTATAAAAGTGGTTGCATTTGTAGCATAGTTTTTTGTAGGAATACATGTTATAGGGTGCACACCAGCTTTGCCTGATGTGCCCCTCTTCAGGTGACTAACTAGGTAATTTGGGTGTTTGGATAGTTGGGAAGGAATGTCAGAGGGCTGATAATAGGACCCAGTCCCAGCATTTGCCTAAACGTCTGAGGAAAACCTCGGAAAAACCTTCAGTCAGGACTGCCGGTGGCCGGAATAAAACTGGCGACCTCCATCGATTGAGGGTATTGTATAGAGCCACAATGAAAAAGTAATGTCTCACCCTATAAAAGCATGTAAAATTGAAGTAGCCTAGGATGGTTGAATGAAGGGTAGGCCTATTATCGTTGAGTGAGGACAGCATTATTGTTCTTTTGTAAAAATTTGATGCCAACCCATTTATTTATTTTTATTTATTATTTTTATCGTTAATAACAGCGCAATATGAGAAATAAGTTCGTCGAAAAATTGAGTAGGCCTAGGCTATGCCTAGACATGTAAGAATTTTAAAAAAGGCCCTCTCCTAACCTCACTTTGTGGTCTAGGCCTAGGCGGGTCCAGCCCCTTTCGTGATGTCCAACTCACATCACACTCATTTCAAATACAGCTGGGGTCCATGAACACTCTTTGGTTTGTCCAGAAATATTTTCTTTAAGAGCAACGGAATGGGCCTAGGCCTAGTTTGAACGAATTTCGTTATGTTATAATGCTGTGGTTCTGGCTTCATTTTATTTCCCTCGCCTCGCGTGGGATCGTCTGTCTACGCTGCGCAATAAACAGGCCAACAAAGATATTGTGTAAACAAATCATAAAACTCATCAACGCGAGAGAAAATATTGAAAGAAACCATAAGCATGAATTTAATAACAGAATTGTGCGCAAATATGTCAACACAAAAGAGTGCACTTTTAGTTTAGGCCACACAAACGGACTATCGATCTATCGATAGTCGAAGTTTCAAAGTCGAAGTCGAGCATCCAGCAAACCAATCACAGCGTCGGAAAAGTTTGCGGGTTGTGTTTGTTGTATCCTCCAACAACATGGTTGGCGCGCCTTGTTGATACGATTTCAAGGTGAACATGTTTTTTTGTAAGATCGAAATATGAAAATGGCGATTTAAAAAAAATTGAAAACGTCAAAACGTAAATATTGGATTTTAAAAGTCGCAAAAAATACCTAAAAACTCGGAAATATCCTCAAATTCGCGCGAAAAATCGCATTTTAACACAGAAACTAGTAAAATCGCGTTAAACCCTAGAAAACGCCTAAAATCGCGAAAACTCTTGGACGCCAGATGATTGCCAAGGTCACCAGAGGTCAACATATGTTATCAAATTTCGTTTATCTTACAAATTGCAAAAATTCGTGAATAAACCGTTCGCGAAAATCAAGGGGCCCTACTAATAATTATTATTAGAGGTGGACCGATACCGATATTGAGAATCGGCCGATACCTCTGGTAACGGTTGAATCGGTATTGGATGATTTTTCTGCTACCTAATCCGATACCATCTCCTCAATGTATTACGTGTTCAAGTACATAGTGTTGAATTCTACCGCTAGAATGCGCGTGGTGCGCCGAGTCTAGGATAGAGTGCGTTGCTATTTTACCGACTATTGACCTGCGCTTTCGACTTCGAGTTCGACCCATCCAAGATAGCGTTTCCGCGTCCCTCGATCGCATCGCATCACGTGATTGTTGAGTGTGTACTTTGGTGTGTGGATGAATAATCGTGACGAGAAACTAGAAAGTAAAGAGTAATGTCTGGAGAAGAGAATAGAATATTTTTACTGAAATCTGTTTTAAAGAAATGGCTACGTATTTGTCATACGTGGACTGACAAAGTGTAGGCCTAAGCCAAAATAAAACGTGAAAATAATAACATTTTAAATTTTTGTTCACTTTTACTGAATTAAATTTTTTACTGAATTAAAATTATTCTTGGTCGTGTTTGTTGTAGTTTGTAGAAAGTAGGCCTAGTCAAAATAGGCCCTACTATATAAATAAAGTGGTATCGGTATTGGTATCGGTATCGGTATCGTTTAGGAAAAAGATGGTATCGGTATCGGCAAACTATGCATACCTGCCAACCTAGAAATATGAAAATCCGTACAATACTTAAAGAAATGAATATCGGTCCCCGAAAAGCCTATGCATGCGACAGGGACGAAATAGGGGGGTCCCCCCGGCTTGCCCTCCCCGGAAACACACTATAAAAAAGTCACTTCACGAAACCAAAAGGTAAGTTAGCCTCCAAAACAACTTTGGCAGCGGCTTGGCTTGGGTTGCCACTTGCCTTGGCTGACGCGGGATGTGACAAGATCTGTGATTGGTTTAGTCACATCACCCCACCCCCGCATCAGCCAATCGCGAGCTCGGTTACAACTGGACGGGAGTAATTTCAGGTAACGCTCACAGAATGCGCTCGTGGCATTATTTTTCAAGTTTTGGTGGGAAATTTAAAAAAATATGCGGAAGTCTAGAAATTCGTACACTTTTATACTTGAATCGTACAATCAGAAGAATTGGTCAAAATCCGTACATTGTACGGCAAAAACGTACAAGATGGCAGGTATGACTAAGGTATCGGTCCACCTCTAATTATTATTAGACTACCTAGAGATTATTTATTTTTCTGGGTAATTTGCATAATGCATGCTTGCATGATGCGTTGAATGAGAAAAGACAAGGATGGTGTGTTACACAATGTCTGTCTGTACAGCGGCGCGGCAACCGGCCGGGCAGGCGGCCTCGAACGATCCAAGGCCGTCCTCGCGTCGGCACTCGTTGCCAAGGCCGCAAAGCTCCAGCACCGCCTGCGCTCCTCTCGATCCACCTCGGGCTCTGAGTCAAGCGGCTCGACCAGCGAGTCGTCCGAGTCGAGCTACTCCTCTTCCTCGAGCAGCCGAGACGCGTCGCCCAAAAGTGAGTCGACTATCATTAAATTTTGAAAGAATTGCACTCGACCATTTTCATTTTTGTTAAATTATGGAGGTATGCTATTGCTAGTGGGTCTACTTGTTGCATTTGTTCACATCTGAACCAGCGTATCCATTTTGTTCGGGTCAGCAGTTATAAAAAGATGTTTGTTTAATTGTTTTCAATAATGCACTTCAACACAGAATGTACAACTCGCAAATCACAGCGTAAACCTTCCACGATAACCATGTGATAACATCATAGGCCTAGCTGCCTGCTGGCTAAAGTCAGGGCATGCATGCAATTGAAAATCAATACGTACATGCATACATACATACATACATACATACATACATACATACATACATACATACATGTTTGTATTTGAATAGAAGTTTGCTTTGGAAACCAAATCTACCATAGAGGTTTTTTATGTTAACTTTGCTCTTAATTTTTTCAGCAGTCCGACCTCCAAAACGAATTATCATCGACGAACGAGAAAGGCTAGCCCTGGCACAAAAAGTGAAGGCTATGGATGCATTGAAGGTAATAAAATGTCATTATTATTAACTATTGACTGTTGCATTTATTTGAAATTTAACTGTGTAGGTCTATGGGGGAAACTCAAAACTTACATAGATAGCGCTGCTAAGCAACCTCCTTTCAGCGCCATTGATGAATAATAACAATAAAACAACAATAAAAAATGACAGCTAAACCACTCCTAATAGAAGTTTATTTTCTTGCCACCAGAATGCATCTAGTCTATTGTGAGACAATAGTAGAGAGGTAGTATTTGTTCCTCCAATAAAGCCTGTGCAAATATTCGAATTGTATTCGTGAATAATTAATTAATCTCCTGTAGCCTATTCCATTCAAAATTCTAAAGATAATTTCTTTATTGATAGTGATAGGCCCTTAATTTTTTTAAAGTTACAAATAAGGTGACCATACGTCCCGGATTTCCCGGGACAGTCCCGTTTCTTTACACTCTGTCCTGGCGTCCCGAAGATTTTTTGAAAAGCACTTAAATGTCCCGGAATTGTGATACACGTTTCTAATGTCCCGCAAAATTATCGATGCGGCAAGTATTAGAACAAAATGCGTGATATATTGAGTTACTTGTGATGGCAGCTGTACACGTAGCTTACCGGTACCATATCAGCTGACCGGCCTACCCCTACCCCCTACCGTCTCCCTGCCGCCTAGGCTTTGACTCGCCGCCTCCCACAGGTTCTGACTTGTATTTGGCGGCAACGCAGAATGTCAACCTGCAGAAACTTATCCACACGGAAGTAAAAGGAAGCCGCTATATATATCTGGCGCAGAAACTCGAACAGTAGGCGCGATACCTTTGGCTGTAAAGGCGATAAGATAACGCGCTATCAGTACACCAGTTAGGGGGTTATCTACTGTTGAGTTTCTGCAGGTCGACTTTACGGGTACCCGTATTTGGCGTGTCATTAATCGCCATTGAACTTTGATACTGTGTGTGTGTGTTTGTTTGTGCTGCGACAATGCCGCCACCAAAAAGCAAGTGTAAATTTAACAGCGAGTTACAAAAAGACGTCCCATGTTTAAAGCAATTGCAGGCAAATGACGATTCCGACGTTCATTGCAGTCAGTGTCAATCCACATTTTCTATCGCGCACGGGGGACGATCAGACATTAAAGAGCATCTTAAAAGTAAGAAACATCAAAAATCAACTCAATCTAAACTCATTCTAAAACGCTTAAAACCACATAAAAAACCACACTTTTTCATAAGATTTCCTGCGGCGCTGTTGTGGGGGGCATCCCCCTCACACCCCCCATTGTTGTCGCCGAAAGTTGTGTTTGTCCCGGAATTTCGATTTGTAAATATGGTCACCTTAGTTACAAATTACAATATGATGTAGACTGCTGCGATTCTGTAAGGATAACATTACTTGTTATCGAGATATCAATCGCTATCCTATGGTTAGGGGAGTCAAAGTCGGAAAAGAGTCTTGATATCCTTACAGAATCTCAGTGCAGGCCAGAAATCAATAGGAACTATTTGCAAGTAGTACAACACTGTTTTTAATACTATGGCCAGAGAGGACTGTAGTCTGGACTTCACTTTTCACTAGGGATGTCAACGATTACGATTAAATCGATTCAATTAATCGATTATTAATCGAAAACGATTAATCGATTATTAAAAAAAAAATCGATTTTAAATTTTCGCGCATTTTTAAATTTAGTTCTCAAGATCTGCCGCCTATTCGAGCGCTAGCGCTAGCATCGCTATTGCTCAGTTTCATTTACAGTAGGCCTAGGCCTAGGCCTAAGAACAGCAACAGCATTAACTTTGCGTCATAATTTGAGCCGAATTTCCAGTCATATTTTGAATAGCTGTGTCTAGTCGCCTACCCTAGACCCAGCATTCGATGCCTACGATCTATAAAAATACAAGTTGTTATGTTTGTTCACAAATAACAAGAGAAGTAAGGTTAGAAAAGTCCCTACGATTTTTAGTTCACATCACGTAAACTTTAATTACGCTGCACATGAAAATAATAATATTACGACGCATATTCAGCATACTTAATTACTTATTGGTTCAAAAAAAACGGGAAGTGAATAACTATAGCCCTTCAGGCCTAGCTAGGACAGAAATTATCGTCGAAATCTTGGACAGAACATAACAAAAATACTCCGTGACGTAAAATATATCGATAGTCGAAAAGAAGTCGAATTGCGAACTCGTGGCTTGCGCGGGCAATTCAAACTAACCGAAACCAGACCGAAGTTTGGAAGAAACTTGCTACTATACCGACATTTAACAAAACGATTAAAATCGATTAATAATCGATTATGGAGGTGAAAGTGAATTCGATTATCGATTATAATAATTTAATCGTTTGACATCCCTTCTTTTCACTAATAACCATTTTGCAGTTGATGACCATTATGAGGAGACCTAGACTATGTTGCCTAGATGCCGTCATACTAGCCAAGTTGAAGATAGGCCTACCATCTCAGCATTTTCTTTATATTCTGATACCTTTCTAACCTTCCTTTTTATTAGAGATGGGACGATTCTTCAAATTGGCCGATCCGATTACCGATTACGATTATTAAAAAAACGATCCGATTAACGATTAATATTATTCAACCGATTATTTAAAAAAGTGCAACTCGATTCAAACGGGTCTAAGCTATACTAAACTAGTATCAGAACCACCACGTGAAATGAGTTTGTTGCAAAACTTGCATTTTGCTTTGCTTTTGTTGACCACATCTACCGTGAAATAACGCCACACGTCACTTTTAAGTTTTTTATTGGCAGACAACTCAGACCTACAAATGCATTCAAAATGTGAAAAACTGACACAATTAATTACGAGACAACAGCATTCAACAGGTGATCAACTTCTTTCTCTATGGGCGAGATTAGGCTAGTAAGACGCCATGCCGATGACGTAAGAAAATTCGATTCAAATACATCGATCGATAGGTCGAATGTTCTGTACACCGCCTTCTACCCATGCTAGCGCTTGCTGCTAAACGACAGATAGCGCACTAGCGAGCACGCGAAAATTCAAAATCACGCGATGATTAGAATCGGCCAATTTTCTTCTAATAATAGCCGATCCGATTAATCGCCGATTCTCCGAATAATCGGTAGAATCTTAGAATCGGAATCGGAATCGTCCCATCTCTACTTTTTAAGTGTTCCATCAATAGTGCCTTAAATGTTATTACAGTAGAGCAGGGGTGCCCAACTTAATTTAGAAGTGGACCACATAGCATAATTATTCAATGTTGGCGGGCCACATCAACTTATATATATATATATATATATATATATATATATATATACATACACGTATATAGTCTGGTTATTCTATATCTATATCAAATTCCCCGTCAGCAAATGGTGTTCCCCCTGCTGCTAGTAAATGTGCACTGTGCAACACGAAAACTAGCGCGGACAGACTAGGGATGTCAACGGGTACCCGTTACCCGCCCGGTACACACGGGTACGGTTCCAACTTTTCAATACCCGGTACTACCCCTTCCCTTCTTCTGTTCGAAACGAAATCAATTCAACATTGCGATATTTTCCTACTGGTCTCTTTGTGCGAGCGTACGAGCCGCGCTTTTCAATTTGCCGGCATTTAACTTGACCCCCCCCCCTCCCCCTCAACAGTGACGCTGATGGCTGCGGCCATCGTCATCGAAGCCCAATTAGTATCATCTTCTGTAGGCCTATGGAAGAATGCTGCGGAACGGTTGCGAGTCCGAGGGAGCGCACCCGCCCGTCGTAGCTTTACCGCAATCATGTTCTCGTGTTCGAGCTCGGACTATGACGTCATCGCTTTGACGCGGCCGACCATCGCCTACCGTAGCGGAGACGCAAGCTTTGAAGCTTTGTTGAATACTTCCGCGATCGTTTTTTCATCGAAGACAATGCAATCTGATACCGTTTTAACAATAAAATGTATCTTTCCACAACTTTGCGAATCATTTGACACCCATGACGATAAAACGCGTATTTATTATTATTTACTACCCGGGTAGTCCGGGTACGGCGCGAGGGTACTCGGGTACAACTATTTCCGAGTATTGACATCCCTAGGACAGACGCTTGATTCTCATTTACCTTCTTTTTAAACATACTTTGCAAGATCACAACTAAAAGGGTGAAACATATTTGCGGGGACACTTGTATAACCAGTAGCATTTGTTATCTGTACCAGTAGAGTCCTCGTCAGTTAGTAAGTCGGATGTCGCCACAGAATATAATAATAATTAAGGTTGCACATCCATGTTAAATTACAACATCGACATCGGAAAAAAAGCTCCTTGAACAATGTAAAAACTAATAAAAAGAAAAAGTAACAAAATCGTTTCTTGTTAATCTCAAACCCTTCTGGTAAGTTGATATTGTGTTGTAACCTTGTCGACGAGCAGAGTACAGATTTGTTTTATTATTATTATTTTCTGTAAAAAGCGATTCGATTTATGAAAAAAAATCGGTCGGAAATTTGCATCGACATCGATTATTAATCGATTAATCGATGTCGATGGGCAGCCTTAATAATAATAATACCCCCCCCCCCCCCTCGGCTTCCAAGAAACTAAGCTTGAATGAGAACAAAATTAGAAGTAGAAACAAAAGAATTATGATAATGTTTCGTTGCAAAGTCTAAAATATAGTTGTGCACATATCCACCGAATAAATTTCAAAACAAATTGAGTTTTCTTCGTGGGTTTAGTTGTGAGACTAGAATGTAAATGGGAGGTGTGGGCCAGATGAAATGGCTTGGCGGGCCGCATGTTGGGCACCCCTGCAGTAGAGCGTTGATTATACGACTTTCAGGGGAATCTAAAAAATCGTATAAATGGAAAGTCCTATAACAGAAACACGTTGCCAACGAAAAAAAAATGAATTGAGGAGTGTTTAAGTCCCATATTGATGTGAATGACATAGTAGTCCCTTGTATACGAAATTCAGGGGACGTCAAAATACCAACTTTGACTTATATAAATTTGAAATACAACATTAAAAAAGAAACAGCGCGCGCGTAATGGTCGGTAACACATGGCCCCTGTGTGGCTGCAACCTGCATTACACATCTGTGTGGCGGGTGGCAGTGGCGTAACTAAGGGGGGGGGGATAGGGGGTTTAAACTAAGGCTGGGCGTCGACATTGATTAATCGATTAATAATCGATTAATAATCGATGTCGGTGACGATTTTCGACATCGATTTTTTTTGGTTTTGATCGATTTTTTCGTCAATTAATTAAATAACTTGTCAATTGTCAATTCACGCGAGAAATGGGAACTTTCAACTATAGGGCGGCATAGTTATTCGTCCACGGCCGCTTTTAGTCCAAACTGACCCGTATCAAAGGATACCGCACACTCTCAAGCCCCCCCCCCCCCCCTCCCCTAAGTATTTGCAGATCGCACGTACTAAAGCGCGAGCCATCCCTTGGTTCAGGCCGGCACTCGACAAGTGAGAACAGATGCGGCCGAACGAGAAAGAGCGAGAGAACAATGGTCTGAGCGAGACGCGACGAAGTAGTTCGCCGTGAGAGAGAGAGAAAGCGCTAGTCGCAGGACGCGTGAGTGGAAGCGAGATCGCGATAGACCGTAGACGCAGGCGAGTGGAATGCAAGCGGCCGCCTGTTGACAGTTCACTTCGCAGCAAGTAATCAAGAACGGATTAATGAAAAACGACTTGAATAAGCCTCTACAATCGGATATTGCGTTAAAATAAATTGAAATCAATATCCACAATTGTGTTTATGACGACAAAAATAAGCTGACCGGGCCCGCATGGCCGTCACGTAGGCCTAGAAGGCCTAGCCTAGGCCTAGGTCAGTTATCTCCCATTGCAGACGAAAACTGAGTTTTTTTGCCCTTATTAACTGATTAAAAACCGGTTCGATTAACCGGTTAGTGAAATGCTTAACCGTCGTTATCCCTACATTTAACAGGTGACAAAGTTTTTTTTATTAATAATTGATTAATTATCAATTTTAAAAAAAACGATGTCGATTATTTTCGTTTCGATATCGATGTCGAAAATATTCCGACATCGCGATTCGACATCGATTATTTGCCGTCGATGTTGTCGATTTACATCGATGCCCAGCCTTAGTTTAAACCCCCCCCCCCCGAAACTAACTCGAGAATGATTTTACTTAATACTACATTTAATTAATACTATAATGTAAGATCCTTAACCCACTTCAGTGTATAGGCTAACAATCCCAACAAATAACATTTTCATTATATTTGTCATACCATGTATAATTTCTTTCAATAATTCAATTATATTATTTATGTGTTCATCTACAACTAATATACCTTTCGCTCGAACCAGTAAAAGTGAGGGTACCTATAAATAAAAATGCATTAATCTTATATTACAATATCACGGTCTGTGATTTAAAATTTAAATGTATGTGACTTGTGACCACAATGTTTCACTTTATGTTGAGATTATATTGAATAACCATAAAATATTAAAAACACAATTTCTATGCAATTCTTTTTTAGAGCTGTAATTAATACCTACTGTAACACTGTAACTTTAATATAATACAAACAAACGAGTAGTGGTTCGAGTAGTATTCTTTGAGTGTAAAAGGCACAAAATAATTATAGACATGAAAAAAAATTTCGCCTTTGGCAAAATGGCCTCCGGCGGCTGGGGCTTCGCCCCAGACCCCTTTCAGTCCTCTCATCTCACTTTTCCCTGATTAACCCCCCCCCCCCCCCCCGAAATAATTCCTAGTTACACCACTGGCGGGTGGTGAGAACAGAATATACTGCCGGCTAAGCGAGAGAGAGAGAGAGAAAGCGCTAGTCGCGGACGCGTGAGTGGAAGCGAGCCGCCTGTTGACAGTTCAGTTTGTCCCTCGCTCCGTAACCTAGATTGTGATTGGCCGGCTGAGAGGGGGCTCGTCTTGCGGTGGCCAATAATCTTGCCCGACTATCGTCGGCGAGCGAAGAGGTGGGGTGGGAGGGGGTAAACCCGCCGCAGGCCGATGCATTGGAATTTGGGAAAAACACGGCTGAGAGCTCTATTCATGCCTGACATTTCTACGAAAGGTCGTATTACCGATCGTAATAACATAGGGCGGGACAAATAAATGCTCGTATAACCGACAAAGTCGTATAACGGAGAGTCGTATAACAGAAATAAATTAACATTACTCTTATGGAGGAACGGTTGGGACTTAATGGGAAACTCGTATAAGTGTCAAAATCTTATAATAGCGAATCGTATAAGCGATGCTCTACTGTATATGGCATTGGTTTTCTATTAAGTAATGTATGTTTCTTGTTGACAGCTGTCTGGTCAAAAGCCACAGATAAAACTAACATTAAAGACACCCAACTCAAATGCAGCTGCTGCCACTAAAAGATCCACCACTGGACTGCCAGAGTTGCCAGAACTGAATCTTGTGCGGAGAGGTAAGCTGTATTATTGTAACTATGGTCATATCAGTCTTGTAACAATTTCCAAACATGACAATCTTTGAAAGTAAATGTCTTCTTAACCTCACCTCAACTACAGTATTAATAATCTGTCAAATTAGAGTGATGCTTATTGCTTTGTTAGGTCTCATTGTTATTTTGTGCACACAATAATCTGTTACCGATTGTTAATCTATATTGAACAATAACTTTTCAATGCGCAATATGAAATATTAATGTCGACAATGTAAGAAGTGCGTTAGAAGTGCGTTAGCGGTTAGCCTATTCTGTATGTGGAAACTTCTTTACTGACTGATCAATTAAGCCTGTATTTCTGTTGATGTAAACTTCACTATCATCTTGCTGCCAAAGTTAAGCTAGACAGACGGGCAATATCTTTTAAAACCTGTTTTGTAAAGTACGTTTTATGGCGGTAAGTAGTAGAAAAATTGTCCTTTACGTGGCCCGGATCGGATCAGAACGGATAACTATTGCACAAAGTGACGAAAGCTGATTCAAATGTTTTAGAAGTGTTATCCCGAACCATCCCGAACCATTCTGTGCGGTGATGTATTGCTAGTGCTAGGGTGATGTACTGACACTGTGCTGTGCTGTGCATTTAAACGGTAAATTATGTTTTTCAGATCGTCCTCCAGCGCCCACCGTTGCCGGAAAGAAGAGGCCGGCAGGAGAAGAGCCAGACGACGGAGCCACTGCTGCCAAGGTCCGTACACTCTGTTTTGACTTGAGGACGTTACATTATGTCAATCAACTCTTCAAACAAAAACATTTTTCAATAATGCTAAATTATTTTATTTTTTTTCTTAGACCTATTTACTTTCACAGTTTTTATTTATTGCCTGTCAAATTTACGCTGATAATTCGTCGAGACAATAGGATAGTTAGCTATTGCACGATGACCGTCCCTTGAAAATGATTGATCAATAATTAAATTTTTAATTTCCCTGAATATGCGCGTACGTATCTCCTTATCCGTCCAGTATCTGTGCACCGAGATATAACACAACACTGGATGTGAAGTACACATTGTGTAGTCACTGTGAACATCCCTCAATTGTAGATAAATTTTAAACACTTTGATTATCATAATATATTTTAGCCCCTTTATAAAGAAGTTAAAGTCCATTTGTCATTAACTGGGCCATAACTGTGTTGAGAACTGACTGGTTTTGGCTGTTAATCCATTTTTGTTGTACCACTTTGCATTCAGTAATTTATTAACAAACCATGTACACCATTGCTGACAGTGCATAATGGCCTGCCTCATCTTGCCTACCGTGTTGTTGAATATAGTGCAATATTCTGTCAATCACCTGTTTGGGCACTTCTGTCATCCTTTCCATTGTTGTGCACTGCACAGTGTTCCGTATTTTGTTGTAGGCCTAAACATGGTCACTCGTACTTTATGTCCCTTTTGGAGTGTGAACTGTGTAGCAGCAGCAGCTACGAGTTCCGTGTATTGATCACCCACGATAGGTCCAACTCACCTCGATTACCACCACCACCAACTTGTTGCATTTGTCCCCAGGTTGCAGCCATGTCTAAACCGCTCGCGAAGCAGAAAGCGACGTCGCGGCGAGAAGAATTACTGAAGCAACTGAAGGCTGTGGAAGACGCAATAGCGCGTAAACGGTCCAAGGTTTAAGTGTTCATTGCTTTCAGTTGAACTATTCACTTAATCATTCTATGTCTATTTGAATAAGTAAACGTACTATGTTAGTAAGCAATCAAGTAGTTTATAAAGTATTATTTGTTTTCAAATTTGCATCTAGACATATTTCTATTTATGTAATTTTAATATAGTGCACACAAGAAACTCTGTAGGTAGGCCTACAGGTGGTAAGCCTACTCATGTAAAATTTGTAAATACTATAACCATACTGTTGTAAACTAACAGCGTATGCCTACCATAGCAAATTTTATAAAGATACATCTGTAGATATTTTGTTGTAGCTAATTGTTTAGACTTCAGTCTATAGATAGGCTTTACAAGTACCAGTGGAAAACCATCAGCTTTGAAACTAGAAACCACTGTGTAAGTGTTTGGATGCATTTCAGCTGATTGGTCGCTATAAAACTAGTTGAAAATGGTAACGAACACATATTAAGAGCCAAACATTGCAATAGTTCTGTTTCAATATTAGGAATCTCTTGACATTCTGTCTGCTTAGGACAAGCAAATAATTAAGATAAAGCTATTGGAGAAAGAAAGGAAATGCATTACCCTAATGTTGTCAATCATTATTTCAGTACTTGCTCAGGTAGAGATGGCAACAATGCTTTATACATGGTTAATGTACGCTGACTAATTCATGCTGTTGATTACAAGCACGATTGAAACGTTTGCAAGTTTCGTTCTTTGTCCAACTTTGGGGGTATTTTCAGTTGGCAGTGGATACATAATTGATGATTTGACACTCTTTCTTCCGTCGTTGTATGTACGTACCACATCTTGCGGCTGCAATGTCTCCTTGGCACTCACTTGCAGACCTTTTCTTGAGATATGGCAATCGATCACCCCCATTCCATTGCGCTGTACTTAACCAGAGAGCAACTTCTCTTGTGTTCCCTTTTTTCTCTGATGATCAATTAAACAAAATGGATGGCTACTTAGGTTGTACATGTACATATTACGTAATCTCTTCATTTATAGTTGGTGTGATCTAAGCTTACAGTTGCACGAGATCGCAGCACTGGAAACTACATTACTACAACATTTTACATCAAACAATACTATATAACATAATTGTTAAAACTTGTGTGATACTGATGTATTGTAGGCCTAAACTATCAAACATTAATTACAGAGTGGAACTAGGTATATTACCGTATTGGCCCGAATATAACGCGATCTCGAATATAGTGCGACCCCCAGTTTTTAAAACAATATTAATGGAAAAAACTTTTTGCACAATTAAAGTGAACAGTTGATAATTTAGAGTAGGCCTACCTAAATTGTCTTTGGCCTAAATATTTACATGCTTGGAAGTACAAGGTTGCCTAACTTCTAGGCCTAGAGCTTGCAGGGCATGAACTGTCCTTAGGGCTTGTCTAGTCACTGCACATGATTTGAATTCCATCCTCATTTCCCACTCTTTTATGATGTGATTGATCACTGGCCTCCATCTTGAATGCCTGTTCCAAGCAGACTTTCTCTTCCACCCTTAGAAGTTCTACAAGTTAATAAGTGGCCGCGCTAGCGTCACTACACTGGAACTACTTGACCGACCTGTCGGTATGGGAAGTCACTACTTTATCGATCTTAAGGCGGGAATTTGAAACATCGCGAAATGCTTGTGGAAATTCGTAGTCTCCGATTCTAGTGCGAGTGGAGATATAGAATGTATTTTTTTCGGAAAAAACATCGCGTTATATTCGGGCCAATACGGTAAGTTATTAACATTACCTTGTGCAACATTTCCCCCTTTGTAACGCCAAACCAGGGAATACATCAGCCATGTGTTAATTTTGTTGCCGTTACTTTTCGTATTAATATTTACAATGCAGGAGAGACAGTGCTGTCTCACATGATACTGTTCAAAAGCTTATAAGACCAGATCATTCTTTTTCTTGCTAAGTTCATGTACGTATTTTGCAGTCTAAACTAGGCGGTACATTAGTATTACACATGGGTATATTAAGTACTGTGATTTTCTTTAATATCACGATTTGTTGAACTGCGACTGTGAATTAAGGTCGTTTTGCCAGGTGTATTTTTTTTGGACTGTGGATGCATAACATAATGTTCATAAAGAAAACCTAATAGTACATAATAAAAAGTGATCAGTGCCATGTTTGGGTATGTATCTACAATATAATGTAGAGCAGGGTTTGTGAAAAGTATGGAGAGTCAAACTCTCGGTATTTCCAGTGGTACAAAACATCAACGCAGGTGGATCGCTTGCATCATGATGCCAACATGGAACACTGTTCTTAAATCCATGTACATTGAAAGATCATATATATGTATATCTAGTATCATTGTGCTTTTTTTAAAGTTCACATTTATTTGTACATGTGTTAAACCATGTAAATCATCTTTGGCCTATATTCAAACAATGCATTTGACTAAACTGATTTTCCTAAATAGTGAACAAACAATTACCTCAGTCATGAAGGAATATACTGGTAAATGGTTAATTGAGGCTTTAGACAAAAATTGTAAGTTTTGTTAATTAGTTTTTCTTATTAAAGCAAGAAATGATTGCACAAATAACAGTTTCGAATTGATCTCTAGGCCAGGCCCATGACGTTGCAGCCTCACGCTGTAATACACTGTTAATAATATCCATCTTGTATTTAACAGTGATACTGTTTATAATATAGTTATTAAGTTGGCCTACATATAAACTTTGAACGAGTGTCAGCTCAGATATATGTGTAGGTATTTAACTGAATATATTTTCAAATCATACTGTAATACAGTAGACCCAATTTAATTCAAATTTCAAATGGTCCTTAATCCTTATTCCTTAAAACCTCAATTTGATCCACGTTTTCACTTTTTCAAGGTGTGTAGCATTATTTGAGAAATAGTTTAAAACGGTTATTTTGCACAGTTTCAATATTGACACCAATCATTCTTCTTAACACCAAGCATTGTACCCAAGCTTTCTGCAGGGGCTTTTCCACTAGTTTGAGTTAACGAGGGACTACTGTAGTACGCGGTACCTTCGTCTCAACAAAACGAGTACATCTCCTATCTCAGGTGCATATACAACCTGGCTTAGTTTAATCAAGTTCTATTTAGCTTTTGCTGACCTAGCAAATGTTACTACTAACGGTTTATCTTTCAAAATAAATCCATTTGTTTCAATTAACGCACGTTGTGCTTGTTTGGTGTTATGTAGAGTTACGAAGGCTTGACCTTTCATGCGACCCTCCTTCATGAGACGAACATCGAACCTGGAAACATTTAAACTTTTATCTAAAAAAAAAAACCTATGGTCCCAGTCTGAATTCACTGACAGAAATGGAGATAAGTACGCACATGCTTCCTTGCTCCTCGTAGTCTGGTATAAGGTACTTGCGATAAATGAAGTGGAGATCCCTTTCCACAACGTGCTTCGACAAGTTTTTAATGTAGAGGCGACAAGACGGGATTCCTGGCTGGTAGTTCTTGAAAACAGGCAAGTGTTTTTGATCTAAAACAGGTAAGATAACGCAACTCATAAATAAATCTGATAACAGCCGCATGCAACCAAACTTAGCGAGTTTGTTTGAAACATCCATTGGTGCAATGGGATGCGATGCCGATAGTGGTGTGCACCTGTCCTTTTATAAGTGTGTATTTTTAATGCAATGGAGCATTCCACATGTTTTGAGGTTTGTTTTGAGTTAAAGTTAACTTAACTTACAATGTCTCATAACTTTCGTAAATTGAATATGTAGGACTAGACCTACATTTAGTATTTTAGATAGTCAAACAAAATATCTCATAGAACCATACCACCCCATGTAATTTGCAATAAATAAATTAAGTGAGGGGTACTTTCGACTTCAAACTAAGAATTACACATTGTAACATGCATATTATAACACAACTTGTGTAGTGACTATTTGATCTGAAATATGTTTGAGTTATTTGAACTTAAACTGTGTCCAACATTAGTTTTGCGTTCGTTACGCACCTCGAGACGGAATTCTATTAGCGGCAAGTTGTTCTGACGTAATCGTACTCCCACTCGTCAAATCTTCTGCGTTGCATTCTTTGTCACCATCTTCTTTCACTTCGGCCTTGGTTTCAAGCAAAGGAAACAAAATGCCGAATCCTCTCGACTCTTCTGCACTAGTGCGTTGTTCGGGTTGAAGTGGTGTGTTGTTCAGTATGTTCAGTTCTATTCTGCGTTGTGTTCGTGTATCTGATCCAACAATATCAAATACCTCTTCCGGCTTTGTAATGGTTTTTGTTGACGGCTTGTGCGTATCTGGTTTTACAAACTTTCTTTTTTTGACTATTCTTTTTCCTTGTGGTTTTGAACGTTTTGTTGGTATGTTATCAGTGGGTTTATGATGTTCAGGCTCGCTTTCTATCTCAGATTCATCTTCTGTAGAAAAAGTGTCTGCAACTTCCATTTCTGCGTCGGGTTGTTTTTCAGACGGAAATAATTGCAACTCCGCTTGTAACAAGCCTCCAGAATGGTGTGTCAATTCAAATGGTGATGGAAGGTTCATTTTATTCATGAGATGTAGTACTTGTGTGTAAAACTTAGGAACAGAAGCTAGTGCCTTGGAGATGTTTGCCAGAACCCCATGGCTTGGAGGTGGATATAGGTAATTTAAATGAGGTGGTGGTGGCTGACAAAAGTTCAATGGGGTATTCCACGAATTGAGTTTTTGCATGAATGCATCATAATATTTGTGACTGTTTTCCTTCTCATCTTTGGTAATTAGTGGCATTGGTTTGTTATCAGACTGCAGGTGTATGCTAGAATCTCCTTGGCGAGCAAACTCGACTGTAAGTGGATATCCCATGACATCGAGTTGGTGAAGTCTCCGCAGAGCAACGCCTGCTGCAGTATCAGATTGAAATCTAAAACAACAAATAACATCATTGTGCTGCTGTGGTACATTTTATCTAAAACAAAGTAACATAGTATGTTTATAGTTTGTAGCAAAACTTAACGGTTGCTCAAAATGAGATGTCGATCATTTGGGACATCGGGCAACTGAACACCATAGCGAACTTTTTTGGTGAAACAAGGTGTCGAACATTTGCGCAGCCAATCAACTGGAAATCCTGTCCTAAATGTCCGACACTTCAGTCACTTGAGGTGATAAGCTATTGCAACATTATTATTATTGTAGCCTACTACCAAATATAGTCAATAATGTACATGAAAATCATTGCGGCCAAGTAGACCCAGTCTACACCACGCACTAAGAACTGCTGAGCCAAGGAAGATGGTAGGCCTCCTAGCCTAGCTGTCATGTCTTAGAGAAATCGGGCAACTATCTGACATAATTGCAAGTATATTATAGGCCTCTTGCAGGTGACATCAACAACTTGAACTGGTGGAAGTCTCCATGGTTACAACTTTTTCTCAATTGTCCACCAGTTCAATTCATTTGTTCCATTGTTGTCCTTCTGGCTTGCATGCAAGAAGCCTATAGGTTATTATTGCAAATAAAATATAGGCCCTCCCCCCTAACATTACATAAAGTTGGGTTAGGAAACTCGTACTTAGCGAAAACAACATTGCTCCGTTTCTTTCTACCAGACACACTTTTTATGTCAATCACGCCGAAATGTTTTAAAAGCTCTTCCTTTTCTTCGTCAGTCAAATTCGGCGGCAAATGCCGAATTAATAAGGTATCTTGATTCATTTTTCACTCCAAGACACAACCCTTGCACAACAACAACACTCACAGCAGGCTTGACAGGAGGTGTACCGTGTCTCCCGCTCCGCTCCGCTCGCAGTGTTGCCAACTGTTGTGGCAAGGTGCCCGCTAAAAGTTTCTAAATATCCGCCAGATTTCACCTTCATACCACTAGATTTACAAAATGTCATCAAAGCAACAAAAAACATACAATATTCTCCACACAGGGGTGAAATATTGTTTTTATCGATTTTATTTCTCACAATAATAATACAAAATAATTAAAACAGTAATTTTTAAATAAATTGTTAAAAAATTAAAAATTACACTATCTTTCTAATTCTGGCTCTCCTTACTCCAACTGCCTGAACATGATATCATTCTCGTCTGCAGCAATCACCTGCTTCGTCGTCGGTTTTGGATGATGATGGATGGGCGTATGATTGGCAGTTTTTTTTTTTTTTTTTTACATTCATGAGGTAAAATTGAGTTTTACCTACAATTCCGCTACTTTTGTTTAAACCGCCAGTTCGCAAATCACACACCTCCAGGTTTTGCCGCTAGCCGCGATTTTTATTTCAAAACCTCCAGATCTAGCGGCGAAACCGCTAAATTGGCAACACTGTCCACTCGTCTCGTGAAACTTCTTTATCGACTCCGGTAGTGACAGCCAACTCGCCAACACCAGTATCAATGTCGACAAAGAAGTTATTTTTTTTTTAAACTTTATCGACTGCAATAAGTTTACCCCCCACCCCCACCCCTCTCCACTGTCAAGCACAAAGCTCAAGGCGGCCGGACCCACCTGTTTAATCAATGGCCGGACGATGGACTGAACAGATGGAAAACGGATGCAAAACATGGCAAAACTCTCGTGTGTACAGAAACTGGCTGCCTTGAGGCCGACGTACGATGGCCTGATCGGATCTCTGCCAGGACAGTGTTTTTCCATCCGGCCGGCGTCGGGCCATCAATCGCGCATTAATCAACCCCATTCTTTCATTTAGTTTTGAAATGTCACAAGCAGGGAAAGTGTGGGCAGAGCCCCAATTTGTGACTGACTTTATTGAAGTTCCGTGTCTTTGGAAAGTGAAATGTGCCGATTATATGAACAAACTTAAAAAGAAGGCAGCCTGTAATGCTTTGGTAGACTTTTGTTAATTAAAGACCCGATCATTAATGTCGAATTTATCAAAGCAAACATATAATGTATTGTATATATATTCAAGTACACATGTAATACAAAGAATGCACTAACAAACACATCCACCTCCACCCACTACAAAACCATTGATTAAACAGGTGACAAAACTATGACTGGCCTACGAGTTATCTTGGGGTTAGAGGTCAAACGTCATTCTCTCAAAGTCAGCACTTCCAATGGTTGGTCACCAACTGCATAGTTATTTATTTTGTTTTTATACAAACATGAGATGTATTCTATTTCTTATGTGAACAATAATCCATTATTATCTCTGATTGCGGCTCCTAGTCCTACAAGGAAAAATATTTGTACGTTGGTATGAAAATGGTGGCAGATCATACCAACCAAATACCAACTGTGTTACGAGCAGTTTTAAATCTGGAGTACCTAAACTATACAATTCCTTGTGTCATTAGCATTCCTAAATAAATAACATGAGTCTAATATTCCAATAACTCATTTGAGTGACAAATTCAATTAGAGCCTCTCAGACTAGTAATATGCGTATCGGCGATTTTAAGACTAATGTTGTCAGCAATGACCGAAGGCTGCTGGCGCTGGCCAAAACTGTAATGGCTGATAAAATAGAATTGCTTTTCTTTGACACATTTTCACATGAAAGTTCAGAAGTAAGTACATTAACATTAACAATAATTTGAAGTGCATATTAATTAGAAATGTGGCTATTTTCATTTAAAGTATAAATACTACATGAAAATTTTAAAAAGCAGTACGAAAGTTTGATTATTTATGATCCTTTTGCATAGCTTGGGGGTCAGGGAGGAGCAAGGCCAGCTTACCTTATCGATATGAAAGTGGACAAGTCAAGACTAAACTAGAGCCTAGATGCCTAAAACTAAACAAGCTGTAGTATAGCGAATGTGGGGTACAGCTTCATTAGTAAAATCACAACTATTGAGGTTGTTAGCAAGCTAGGCCCTAGGAGGCCTAGGCCTAGGCGTTGCATAGAGCATGTCATTGCCCTCTCTTCTGCCCCCGCCCTGTAGGTTTGCCTAGGCCTAGGCCCTAGCTGGACATAGAATGTGTTTCTTATAAATAAATTATATTGATATATAGGCCTAAGCACTGAATTTTGGTAAAGGTACGGTAGGCCTATCGCTGATCGCGTTTCGTACTCACTTTTTTCTGTATTCCTTTGCGATATTGATCATGTGCGTAGTACATAATTGTTATTTCATGATTTATCTGTAAGCTCAGTGATTTTCAATACAAATGGTACCTTCTTTCATATTAAATTATCGTTTTGAAGTTGCATCGATTTGACGTTATTAAATATGGCAATATGGCGTAGGCCTACGTGCGAGGGCGCAGCTGTTCAGAGCACACAGGAAGTGTGAAGGCCTAGGCCTAGCTACCTGACATCCCACGAAAGTTGGGACAGGTTAGGGGGTCAATTATATTATGTTGAATTGACTGGGCCTAGCTGCCTGATATCCCACAAAAGTTGGGACAGGTTAGGGGGTCAATTATATTATGTTGAATTGGCTGGGCCTAGGCCTAGCTGCCTGACAACCTGTCCCAACTTTCGTGGGATGTCAGGCAGCTAGGCCTAGGCCTAGGCATAGGCCCAGTCAATTCAACATAATATAATTGACCCCCTAACCTGTCCCAACTTTCGTGGGATGTCAGGTAGCTAGGCCTTCACGCTTTCTGTGTGCTCCGAACAGCTGCGCCCGCGAACGTCCGCCATATTGCCATATTTAACGTTGTGTGGTCAAATTGATGCAACTTCAAAATCATAATTTAGTAAGAAAGAAGATAGTATTTGGGTAGAAAATCACTGGAGCTTACAGATAAATCATGAAATAACAATTATGTACTACGCACATGATCAATATCGCAAAGGAATACAGAAAAAAGTGAGTACGAAACGCTATCAGCGATACCGTACCTTTACCTGAATTTTTATTTGATGTGTCAGAAATCAGATTATGGAAGTGACATGTCATAAATAAATTTAGGCCCCTCTACAACCCTACCTAGGCTAGCCTAGGCCTAGCCATTCACTTGGTGAAGGGGCCTAGGCCTAGGGCCTAGCCTGTGCCCGAGGCCTAGGCGTACCTCTTTTTTTGTCGAATCTGGGATTCAGTTGGGCTCTAGATCTAAGCTTCTTTTTTGTTTTTTATTTTATCTTTTTTAGGCCTAGCCTACGGGTAATGAAAATAAGAACAACCTAGGGCGTGACCAAATTCTACCAAAACAGCCTTTAGCGGGATGCACAATCGCCCGGCAACGGTAACGATAAAAGTTAGTCCCAATGCTAGCTTATGGTATGACGCACAATAGCTTTCCCGTTCCCGGCGGACCTTCTAGCCCGGTAACGATAACGGCAAAGTTCGCCAAGATTTAACTTAACGTTACCGGGACCAATCAGAATCGAGCGTTCTCGGCCTGTTAAAAGTATTAGCAAATAGCCGAGCATACAAAATATTTTTTTTCAACGAAATTTAACAAAAATCACTTTTTTATGTTACCTGTTACTGTATCTTTCCAATTATCAATTATGTAAGGCGCATGCGTAAAATAGTAGGCTACATATTTTTGTTAATAAATACTTACCTACTTACTTACTTACGTCTGCTTAACGGGCAATTGTGCATCGAATGCCTTCCCGTTACCGTTTTATCGTTATCGTTATAGTTACAGCTATCGTTACCGGGCAATTGTGCACCCGCTTTAATTCTTGGTCTAGGGACGTGTCCGAATATCATTCTAGATGATAATTCTTAGTCCATTTTGTAGGTCTTGGTTCTAAAGGCCTTATTCTATCTCCAGTTTTACCAGCAACAACAAATTTTGGTATTTACGGAGTGAATATAAAAAAAAATTCAACGAAATTCACTTTTTTATGTTACCTGTTACTGTATCTTTCCAATTATGTAAGGCGCATGCGTAAAATAGTACATATTTTTGTTTTAAATAAATTTGGATAGCAAGAAAGAAGAATGGTTGAAGAGGCCAACTCTGTACAGGACAAAAAAAAAATTAAATTATGTTGAATTGGCTAGAGCCTATGTCTATGTACGCCATTCACCATTAGCAACATGCACACAGCCTACTGGATGCTACAATCAGCTGTTCTACGTTGATTCTGTAGCCAACGTATGAAATCCAACCGAATATCGCCCGCAAACTTGAAGTGCTAATTTATTTTTTGGGTAGGCCTATAAATTAATTTTAAAATAATAACCCCTTCTTCAAATTACCTCTTCTGCCATGTTGTTTCATGGAAGAAGTGGTACCAACCTTAAATCGCGTCATCGCCCCTTAGTCAGTGCCGTTAGGCCTAAACCCCCCCCCCCCTAACCTATTCGACGTTGGTAGACCTGTCACTGCGCAGCCCTAGTGTAATGGGCTGACCGTACAAATATCCGCTATGTTTAAAATAATAACCCCTTCTTCAAATTACCCCTTCTTCAAATTTGAAGAAGGGGTAATTTATCGAAAATACTGTGATTATTATACAGTAACTTGTGTTTAAGTTGGTGCACCTGCTGATAACAAAGAACCAAAGCACTTATTTTGCTGCAGAGATATTTCTCTTGATTCCAGTTTTGTACAATGGCAAATGGCGTCCATAGGCCTAGGCATAGGCTCTAGCCAATTCAACAGAATTAAATTGATTTAAAACATAAATACGTACTATTTGAAGCATGCGCCTTACATAATTGGAAAGATACAGTAACAGTAACATAAAAAAGTGATATTTCTTAAATTTCGATGAAAAAAAATATTTTATGTTCACTCCCTAAAAATACCAACATTTTCAAGATGTTATAAAGACTAGGGGCCCATGCTCTTATGCAGGATTACTCTAGCTGCCATTATCAAGACCAAGAACAAGTGTACACTTTTAATTCTTGGTCTAGGCCTAGTTCTTATACTAGATCCCAAGGTCAAGTTGCGCGGGACTATTCGGACATTATTTGATACGTCACCGATTATTGATAATGTAAAATCAAGACCTAGACCAAGAATTAACACTGTTTAGGTAGACATTCAGACATTCGGAAATTTTCGCAAAAAAGAGGGTGTGCCCGGCTTTAATAGGACGTATGGTAACCCTAGGAGTGCGTAAAACTGCTCAATAAGCATAATAGGCCTACGTTTATGCTAATACCTAAGAGGACGAAGCTTCACTTAAACTTTATAGACTGTTGTCCCTGCCTAAGACATCTTCTGTTTTACAGGAATTAAATTTGGATCTGGTTCAGTTTCCAAAGCCAGTTTTCATCAGTGAAGTGCGTATAATTCCTTTAGGAGCGCGCGTTCAAGCAGATTTTCCAGGGGGAGTACGTTTAGGGTAAGTACCTACATATTACCTTAAGTACGCTAGACCTAATGCAAGTTGCCCGTGATTTTTCTAATAAGTGTGTACTTTTTTCTTTCAGTGCAACGAATCCTTCACAATTTGAAATAGAATTTTTTGTAAATGACTTAAGCAAACCTGGAGCCTCAACCTTTGAGAGTCTGGGTGGATTGGAATACAAGCAAAATGGCAACATTCACCTTGAAACAGATCGAAGGGTAAGTGACCAATTCTAAACACATTTCACTGTAGGCCTAGTGTTTGTAACTTATTAAATTGTTATGTCCCCCCGAACTTCCATGCCATTGTCAAGTGTTTTAAATGTAAATTGTAAACCTAATAAAGTTTTGTATAATTCCCATTTTTTAAGCCGTAACCCAATTAATTATTTAAATAAAATCATAATCCTAATTTTTTTATTGTTTTATCAACCATGGCATCACTTTTCAATTCACATGTGGTAGCCTAGGCCTATGCTTTTTGAGTTCTAGGATTTTGAAACGTACCCCATCCCTGGGGATCTAGGGATTCAGGAATCTGCGATAAAACGTTGTCAACGAAACAAAACTGTATTAAGTAGGCCTATAGGTGCTTTTATTTTCGTTGTTTACCGTAGACAATTATCTAAATGTAATTTTAATGGTATGAACTATGAACATGGTAAATAATCCACTTTTGAAATGGAAGGCAAGATAAAATGAGTTTTATCGATTTTTCTGCTTAGTTAGTTCCTACAGTAGGCTATAGACATAGCTAATATGCAAACACATAGGGGTATTATATAGACTTAAATCAATATTGATTCAACCAGCAGCAAACACTCCTTGGAATCGAATTTTGTCCATCCCTATGCATTAGGCTGTCTGGTTTGTATAAATAAATATAGTAATTGGTATTGGCCTATTACTCTTGCTACGTAACTGCAATCAGTGATGTGTTTTACAGCAAGTACCGACGGACGGTTTGGTGCTGCGCGGCTGGTATACGACCATCACCCTCGCAGTCTACGGGAGCCTCACCAAGGCTCTCCAAGACCTGATATCCCCTCCTGCGGCCCTAGTCCCCCACCCTGCCCCCCCTCCCGGACCCTGTCCACCAGATGCTGTCACCTCAACGGCGGCCACTGCCGAGTGGGTTCAGATACATGCACAGGTACAAACTACCTTCAATATATACCATACCCAACTCATAGAAGTTGAGTACCTAGTCTGGGCCTATAGAAAAATGCACATTCAGTAAGTTTAACATGAATTTTAAAGTCCAGTATAAAAAAATCCATAAAAAGTGTTTTACTTATATAAGAATAGCTATATCTGTATGATGCATTATAAGAATATACTAATAGTAGCCTAATGCCTAGGATAATGCAGATTCAAATGAGGTATGAAATATTAATGCATGCTAGTAGCCCAAAGTGCGATTTTCTGCACGGCACATCAAGTTGAGGTTTTTGACATCTGTTATCTGTGTGATAGGTGGTGGAGCTCGGGGGGGGAGAGAGGAGAGGCTACATGGTGGAACCCCCCTCGGACTACGTGGGCAACTATCCCAGCGAGGGCTACCCCCCCTACGAGTGGCCACCCCCGCCCAAGTCCGAGCCCGTCGCCTGGGAGAGGGAAGAGGACAAGTGGGACCGCTCCCACCGCGAGTGTCGGGACCGCAGCCGCAGCAAGGAGCGGGACCGCGAGGAGCGCCGGGACTATCGGGACCGGGACCGGGACTGGAACCGTCGGGCCAGGGCGCGTCCTCGGTCGCCCAGACGCCCGCACACGCCGCCCGCGCTCGCCCAAGACAAGACGCCCGGTATGCCTAGGCGGGCGGAAGGAAGTGATCCCGCCACTCAAGTGAAGAAAGGTACTTTGATTGTTGTCAGTGTTGAGGTGTTAAACGCACTCTCGTGTCGCCGAGCCAAGTGGCCCGTCCCTCAAAAGACAAAAGACACGGAATGCTTTGACTCCAGTTTCAGGTACCCATCTCACGTCTTGTATCCTACTGTTACTTCTAATCTTAAGAATATTTTGGTGGCAAGTTGAGACTGAAAGCAGGGGTGTCCAAATGTGGCCCCTGAAAACAGGCTTGATATTCAGTGTTGTATAACATATTCTGAAAGCAAAATGTGGTGAGTGGATACTGGCCAATATTTGTGAAGTACTAGTGACTTTTTATGCAACACTTGACATATTGTATACAGCTCAGTACTCTGGGGACTGTGTGCTGCTTGACATTATGTTGAGTACTTGTGTGACTAGGCATATCACCTACTTGAATGGGAGCAGTGTGCTGTCAAAGTTTATGTTACTGAATTCTTTCTCGTCTAGTATAACGGTATATTATGGTATGTGTGTGCATTGTGGTGCAGAGTGTTTGTGAGACCCACATTACACTAGAAGTGGAGCCAAAACAAATGTCGTCAAGAATCCTAAATGCAAAAATTGAAAAGCGAGTGATGCCATTTTCATACCTGCCAATTTGTACGTTTTTGCCGTACAATGTACGGATTTTGACCAATTCTTCCGATTGTACGATTCAAGTATAAAAGTGTACCAATTTTTAGACTTCCACGTATTTTTTTTTAAATTTCCCACCAAAACTTGAAAAATAATGCCACGAGCGCATTCTGTGAGCGTTACCTGAAATTACTCCCGTCCAGTTGTAACCGAGCTCGCGATTGGCTGATGCCGGGGTGGGGTGATGTGACTAAACCAATCACAGATCTTGTCACATTCCGCGTCGGCCAAGGCAAGTGGCAACCTAGCCAAGCCAAGCTGCTGCCAAAGTTGTTTTGGAGGCTAACTTACCTTTTGGTTTCGTGAAGTGACTTTTTTATAGTGTGTGTTTCCGGGGGGGGGCAAGCCCCCCTGGACGCCCCTATTTCGTCCCTGTCGCATGCATAGGCTTTTCGGGGACCGATATTCATTTCTTTAAGTATTGTACGGATTTTCATATTTCTAGGTTGGCAGGTATGCATTTTGATGTGTTTAGGTGTGCAATAGTATAGGGCCTACTAAAGTTCAAAAAGTGTGCTAATTTGCAAAGTATTACCAGAATTTATTAAAATGTTATTAGAACATGAAATATTTTTAAAAAGCTGACCTTCAGTGTGGGCGCCGATCTCAAAAATTCACTGCAATGCGCTAGCTGAACAAATCGTCCGCGACATTCCGACTGGCAGAAGCAGACCCAGAGAGTAGTCCCAACAATTGACAGGTGCATGTGATTGGCAATGACGAAAAGGTATGTTATAACCCTTTCTGGACTCGAATAATTGGAGAAGATGCAGAAGTCGATTGGAACCCAACAGCCCTTGCCAGGAAACGGGCATCGATAATGACAATAACGAGCATCAAAACGTCCCCTGAAAACTGCTTTTAAAATGCAGTCCTCTGTGAAGGAAGCCGAAAAGGCAGGGATGGAAAATAACATGAACCTCTATTCCACTTCTACATATTGGTTATCAAGACACTTGCTGACATGAATATGTCAATGTGGGCATAAGAGATGAAGATATGCAGCATTTTTGACACGCTCAAGTTTTGATTTTGTTACCGAGTTATTCAAGTCAATGCAAAAGCTATTTAATTTTTCAAATTAAATGTTGAGGATAGGTATACTGCTACTCATTCAACATATGGTGATTGTGCTACATATACAGTAGTATACTGGGCCTATAATTTCAGACAATATCCATAGCACCATTAGCAGCATAGTAAAATCCATTTTAGGCCTATCTAATTAGCCTACTCTTGATTTGATGATGGAATTCTTTAAACAATAATTAATGTGTCTATGAATAAGTGCTATAATGTTAAAAACATTTTACATTGTGTGCTACTATTTTTATTGAGTGAAAACATACATGATGTCTTGTGAAATCTTTTTAGATTTTATGTTTGTGCCTGCGTCACTTTGGGCACCCCTACCTTTTAGAAATTGTTCATCAATTCCTAATTCTTTTGTTCGTCGTCATGTAATAAGTATGCCCCACTGGGCCATTGCCTAGACTCTAGAACTGTTTTTGTTAAATTTTCGGTCATCACTAGAATGATGACGGGCACATTCATCGCTGGCAGCAGCTGCAGCATTGAATGTGTCTTGTTTTCTTGAGCTGTCCCTTGAAGGAATTCATGTACAATACAAGCATTTTATTTTAGGTCTACCTTTTAATGATAATTAATGCCAAATTTCCTGGTTATAATCATTGATCTTTCTTTTAGGCTTTCCAAATATTGTGTATATTATTGTTAACTTGTATACCATGTCAGTGTATGAAATCGATGCTAAGCTAGAATGCTGATATTTTGTGGCCTAGCTATTCGTTATTTCTGTGCAGTAGAAAAATTGAAAAGATGATATGACATCTTTTTAAGGCAGTAGGCCTACGTGTTACACACCTCGGCTTGTCGCACGCATCAGTGAAGACCGGGCACATGATTTGTGAAGAGTGAAGTGATTACAATACCTCCACAAGTTCATCGTTTTAATCTACAAACGCAGTTTCTCGTGTTCTCGTTTCGTTCGGTTGGTTATTGCCGTGCTTGCAGCCCACAGTGATAAAAGTCAATTTCATTTTCGATACCTCTTGCTTCAGTGTTACGATTCACCAGTGATGTAAGTTCGTTGTTAATCTCAACAGTGTGTGTTGCATTTAGTTTCTCCAAGTGAACATTTTAAAACCATTAAAGCCAGTGTTAATTTACAGTGCTTATCTGTGGTGTTCTCTCGTGATATTAGCTGTGATGTAAAAGTCATTTAAAATGATCTCGAGCTCAGTTAAGTGCTGGGCCAAGTGCTTTACGTGATCGACGGAGTGGCTTGCGAATCGCCGCGTCCGAAAATATAAATCCGAAACGGTGGACGTGTCGAGCGGCGATAAGTCGTGCCGAAGGCGGAGACGACGACAGGAAAGTGTCGAGAGTGCGGCGGCTAGGTTGGTTTGCCGTTGCCATTGAGTGGTGACCCTGGTCCGTTTACAGAAGTTGCGCTATCGCCCAGTCCCTCGTCTGGCGGACCGCCGACGCACAAGTTTGAGTCCCTGTCGCCCGGCGACGTGGAATCGATATCGGACGGAGAGATCTCTGAACCCGGCGAGGCGGCCCGGACCGAACGAGCCCCTCCCGTCGTTGTGGGACCCACCACCCCCGCCACATCCCCCGTCCTGCCCCCCACCCCCGTCCCCGTCCCCCCTGCCCCCGCCACGCCGCCCACGGAGGAGACCGGCGCGGACCTTGAGCAGTTCGAGCCCATCCTCAGCGACGAGGACATTCTGGATGAGACTGACCCCCAGGTACGCTCTCGTTCGCTACTTCTAGGTCCTTTCCCAAACAAACCAGGGCCCGGATTCACACGAGGTCCTAAGTCTTTTTTTGGCCTTATCTCTAATACCGGCCTAACTTTGAGACTCTTATAAAACCAGGAAAATATCTTAGAACAGATTTTAAAACATATTATTGGAATGTTCATTATGTCCTTGTTCTCACCAGGAATTACAGAATTAGTAACTTTTCATGTGACCTGGGTCTGGTTTTACAAGATGTTCAAAGTTAGGCCGGTCTTAGAGATAAGACCAGAAAAAGACTTAGGACCTCTTGTGAATCCGGGCCCAGGGTTCTTAAATATTAATTTTATAAATAGTTGTCCTATCAAATAATTCGACCCATCCTGATTTGGAAATAATTTAAACTGCTTTAGAGACATTCTTCAACAGCGAAGATTATTAACATTCTAGGATCTAGGCTCCATCTTGATGGACACTTATTAAAACATGTTGTAGGTTCAACAATTGATATATATTTCCATTTCAGTTTCAAGACTTGGAGTACGATTTCGGTGACTACGAAGACAGCAGTAAAACATTTAATCCCTTTACTTGTGAATTTCAACCACTTATCGTAAGTACATTTCATTTAGTTTTCATTTGTAGAAGGATGTAGGGATAGGATCCATCAGATTACCTTGGTATAAGATATTATTTACCTCGTACCATTGTCACCCCACTTAACTGTTTGATGACCGACTAGGATAGGAATAAAGTGACAATGTGTGGTTTCAGTACCTCTGTGATCCGAACGTGTCGCGGACCCCCCCGACAGCCGAGTCTGTTCGACTGGTGGAACTGGTGTCCCAGTACAACCCCGAGGCTCGGTCCGAGGAATGGGTCCACGCGGTCGAACAGGCGCCCTCTCTGCTGACCAAGGGGCTCCCGTGCATCGCCGACGACCGAGGTGGGTATCGGAATATGACGCACGAGTAGAGTGCACATGTTTTTAGTTTGACGTAGTTTGAAGCTCCACCCCCTAATTATGCGACCAATTCCCAACATAACAAATATGACTAATTATAAATAACATGTATATATAATTAACATAAATGAATAAATATGATATGATTGTCAGGCTGTCATGGGGGTAAGGGGTGGTCACATAGCAATGGAGGGAAAAAGCAGGGGAGCGTCAAACTAAGAAAATGTTGTCTATCCCGCCACTGATGGCCGGCTTGTCCGCAGGCATGCTGACGACCCTGCTAGACTGGGTTGCCGTCGGTCTGGACTTGAGGGCGGCTGTCGACCAACCGCAGCCCGGCTACAAGGTGCGCCACCTCAAGGCCGGCATCCGACTGGCCGAGTCTCTCTGCCGTTGCGGCCCCGAGTACACGCTGAGGCTGCTGGACGCCACAGACCTGCACTCGAGACTGTTGGCGCTGTATCGGGCGGACTACATGGCTCTCTCCATAAAGCTGATGATACTCAAGGCGCTTGACGTCAGCCTAGACTCTAAACGCTCGGTAGAGCGATTCCTCGGCCGGCGAGCCGAGCTTTCCGACGGCCTGCACAACGGACTGGACGACCGGGAGAAGAACGGTTATCGGACGTTGATTCGCATGGCGCAGGAGAACCAACTGGCCAGAGCTAAATTTGCAATTAGTTGTCTCTTGAGAAAGATTAACATGTTCGAGGTTCTGGAACGTGTGAACAAGTGCGTAAGACAAATCAGTGAAGACCTGGAAAAGGGTTCGAAGGCGCGGACTTTAGACGCGGTGCCCGAACCTGTTTCGGAAGGCGACGCGGATGTTATAGTGGCGTGTCTCGACGAGATCTCGAGGATCTACCGAGAGGCGCCGGTGCTGTTGTCGCAACCCAGACGGTTCCTGCCCGTCTGCGCCCAGTTCGAGATATTAGCCGATGTCCACGACCCCTATCCCGCCCTGTACGCATTCTTCGGGTGCCACCGATTGTTGGAGGTGCTGCTGTTGCTGCTCTCGTGCCCCGCGACTTCCAACTACTCGGCGATAACTGCCCCCGTGCAGGACATCCTCTCGGCCGTGTTGGACAGCCAGTCGGGGCTGCAGTTCCTGTTTGCGAACCTCGAGACGAGCACGGCGCTGTGCCGGTTGTTACTCTCGTCCGAGGAGGTGGGGGGTGAGGAAGGCTGTGCATCAACACGTCTACAGCGGCTGGGGTTGCGCATGGCGTACCGCATGCAGGCACTACAGCTGGTTGACGCCCTTGCAGGCGCAGACCCCGACCCGGACGCAGGCGCAACGTTGGAGCTTCTGCATGCGCTCTACTGTCTAGGCCTGACGGCGGCCGGCAGGGCTGCCATCACGCACGTGCTGGCCCGCGGTGCCAACTGCGCCGCACTGCTGCGCTTTGTGTCCCGCCCACCGCCACCCGTAAAGTCCCCCGGCCGATGCTACGCCGCAGACCTCGTCGTACAGACCGTGAGACTGTCCGACCACGTCCCCTTCCTGCAACGCTACGGCCGGGACCTCCTGTCGGCCGGGCTGCAGGACGAGAGAACCCTATGCACGCGGCTGCACGAGGCGGTGCCCTGGCTGCGGCCGATACAAGACCCGTCTGCGTTCGCCTACGACGACATCACGGCCCTCGCCGACGTCTTACGCAGGTCGGTCGACAACGCGGCCTCCTTTCCCGGTGAGCTATTCACTGCGCTCAGGATACTAAAGCACCTGGGTGTGCGAGACAAGGACCTTCGCTCCGGCAACGAGGCGGACGGGGGGGAAGAGTACGTAGAACTCAAGTACAAGTACGTCATACTGCAGCTGTTCTCGCAGGAGGGGATCACCAATCTGACGGCCATCTTACAGAAGCTGTGCGACAACTACGAACAGCCGACCCTGCATGCCACCAGTTTCCTCGGCAGTCACGGCCTATCTCTCGTTTCGTTGGTCCTCCCCTCCGTTCAGTTGATGAGACGGATGTTGACGCACGTGATCTGCTGTAGAAACACTCGGTTCAAGGATCTCACCGCCGTGCCCGTGTTGTTGAAGACTTACAATCTGATGCACACATTTCCGGGCACCGCCATGGCGTACGCCGATTCGCGGCGCGTCTGCCGCGAGATAGTGGAGACATTGCTGGCATACACCCAGCCCGTGGCGCCCGAGAACTCTACCGAGAAGGAGGCGCTGCACAAGAGTCTGTGGACGCTGGCCATGTCGGAGGTTGTCAAGTACGTTGTCACGGGCCCCAACACGTTCATCTCGGGCCTGCTAGTACTGTCGGAGTTATTACCGCTGCCGCTGCCCGTGCAGACTCGTGCCCCACTACCGGACAGCGAGATGCAGCGCACGGTGAACGCCCGTAAGCTCTGGTCGGCGCACCTCCACTCGCTGGGGCCCGGGCTGCAGGAGTTGATTGCCGCTACGAGTGGGTCCAGCTTCCAGCCGTTGTTGCAGTTGCTGCGTCGAGTGTGCGTCCAGCTGGCGGACCTCGCGGCCCCCTCCGCGCTCATAGTCACCCGTGGCGTGTTGGACCCTTTAACGGAGGCCCTGGCGGGGGAGGGGCCGCGCTCGGGCCACGCCGCACGCCTGCTCAACTTCCTGGCGTGCCTTGTGACCCACCCGCCCGTCAAGTCCGCCCTGTTGCACCTGTTGACGGGAGGAGGCGGGGCCAAGACGGACGACCGCTACCCCGCCCTGGTGGGCCGTCTGTGCGACGTGTTGCGGACCATCTCCGAGCTGCCCGCCCACGTCCAGGCGCAGGAGTGCGTAGTGTCGGTCTTCCAGTCCCTGTGCGATGTGGACATAACCCTCGTGGAGCCGAGAGACAACAACCAGGAGACCTACCTCTCCAACGCGCTGCCGCGGCGCGAACTGTTGATAACGCTGTGCACGGCCATGTTGGAGCACGTCGCCAACACCGAGCACAGCATCACAACGCTCCTACCCACCCTCAGGACGTTCCTCATGTTGTCGGAGCACGACTACGGGTTCTACCACCTCAAGACGTGCCTGGACAAGAACCCGACCGCATTGGAGAATCTCTTCATCAAGATCTACGCGAGTTTCAGCAAGGACAGTTCGGACTGCATGACGACGCTGTCGATAAGTCTCGAGTTCCTGCGTGTGTGCATCACGCTGGACGAGACGTTGCCGCCGAGGAGTCTGGTGATGACGGTGCGGGAGCTGGCGACGCTGCTCGGCTGGTTGAAGAAGGGGGCGGAGGAGGGGGGGGAAGAGGACGTCAAGCGACATCCCATCTTCAGCCTGGAGACCCTCCTGCAGGAGTGCAGTTCCGAGGAGGAGACGCTGGAGAACCTCCAGGACAATGTGTCCTACCTCATCCGGCTCCTCGAGGACGAAGGGAACAAGCCCGGAGACGCGAGAGGTGAGCATAGTGAGTAGAGATTCCAAATTTTCGGAATCGACTTTAAGGAAGTTTAGGAATCGAATCCTGTATGCAAAAACCTCATTTTGTAGATATGGGGGTATCTTTGATATAAGAAATCCTTGAATTATTAAAAATAATTATCATTCTGACTTGTTGTATTCGAAGAACATAATTCCGATCGTGTTCTCTGTTACTGCCTAGCGCCTACCTGGTACAACTGTGGAAATTATATGCGTAGTAGGTAATTAGGTCCTACTGGTGAATTTAGTAAGGGAGAACATCCTAACAACTGTGGGAATTATATGCATGGTAGGTACTTAGGCCCTACTGGTGAATTTAGTAAAGGAGAACATGCTAACCAATTTTATAAAGTCAGCTGGACTAAAAGATATTCAGTCAAACCCGTCTAAAACGTTCCCTTTCATTACGTTTTCCCGCTGATGACGTCCAAAACTATAGGTCTTGAAAATACATCCATAAGTGTAATGTTAAAATTACCCGTGCAAAACGTTCGCGCACGTTATGTTTTCCCGCCTAATACGCGAAAATAACCATCGATTTATGTCTTGCTTGCCTTTGAGATACGTTTTCACCAATCTCTGGCATGCGAGATAGTTCTCGACCCACATTTGTAGCGACGTTACAATTGGTACCGACCTACCACTGCACGTGTGTTGTGCATCATCTGCGCATGCGCCCAAGGTCAAGGTCAAGTCTACGTGAAGACTGCAGCGTAGGCGAAGCTACCAGTTGCTGCCAGTCAGTCTTTGGTTACTGACATGCGGACTGTCATTGGCCGGCTGTCAGCTAAGCTGTCGCCAGATAAGTGTTGGTCGCTTGGAAGGTGAGGGGGGAGGGGGGTGCAATGAAAGGAGGTGGACCAGCTGGCAGTTGCCTGCCGGCCAGACAAAACTTGCGACTGTCGGCCGGGAAGGAGGGGGGTGGGGGGGGCGGGCGGGCGGCTCACTGCCTGAACACGACCCTAATCCCTGCACCCCCTTGCCCGCCCGCATTCCACAGTTCATCACGAGCGATGTTGGTAATTTCACACTAGTTCATTGCCCCCTGGGTGCCCGTAGGCACAGATGATGTTTTGACACACGTGCGACCACAAAAATAGTTAAAAAATAAATTTTGGTTTTTTATACGTTTTCCCCCGAGATACGTTTAATTTAAGGTGTCACTTTGAAAACGTATTAGGCGGGTTTGACTGTATTGTAAACCAAATTGGGCGTGTAAGTTTTACATCTGGGCATGTTAAATAATCTACTATAACATGCTCAGCTGGGCATATGCTATTTTATACAATTTTGAAGCCCTGACATAGGTACAAGTTCAATACATACACATTGTACAATGTATTGATGTGATAACCTGCCGGTCGATTTCGATTGTCCACCACTCGATGCTAACTTTTCATTTTAGAGTTCCCTACTGATGCTGTTACCTGGCCGTTGCATATCGATTATAATAGGATATGCCAAGGCTACTTTTATAAGTACTGGGTTTTAATTTTACTAATATTTTCAGTTTTTCACAAAGACTTACTTAATTTTAGGATTAAAAAATGTTGGGTACCTATGATATGCATAACTTTTTGTGCATATGCACATAGCCAGTGTGTTATTTAGGGGGCTAATAACCCAGGTTTTGCTTACATCTGCCTTAAGAAAACTTTGTGGTATAAAGTTCTGTTATGACTTGATGTACATGTAGATACAGAACAGTAGGCCTACTAAACCCCGAACTACAAAAACTGATCCTGTAACTGGCTGGAGGATAATGCAGAAATGTGAATAAACTAAATAAATCCATATTTAGAGTCTACCCACTCGGTAACAATCTGCGACTTTCATCTCAAACATGAGCGTTGCCAATTTAAACTTAATAGTAACACTCTTGACAGCAATTATTTTCTTCTGTTTCATCCTACATGTCCACTCTTATAAACTGCTGGCCGTTGGATGAGGGCCGAAAAACCGACCCAATTGTACGATTGTACATACTGTTGGTTTATTGTTAATGTTCTGAAGAGATGAGCACCAATTAGCTGGCCGATTGTCGTACAGGATGAAGAAGTTACGAGCTCGACGTATTTACTCTTCAATTGTTGTCGTGGGTATTTCAGAGTGGACGGAGCCCGTGCTGCCCGTCGCAGAGCCGTTGCTGGCCCAGTTCTCTGCCAGACAACTGGTCGTGCTGGGAGATGCGGAGGAAGAACGGCTGGCTCCTTCCTTCTGGCTAGCCCCGCCCCCTGTGGACGAGGCAGACCAGGACATGGAGCAGGTGAGATAGCATAGTATTCACGGAGCAAATACGAACTTTGGCAAGATGATTGGATTGGTAAAATAGAGAAACTAAAACTTTTTTTTTATCCTGTGCCGAAAGTTTGATTTTTCAATCATTTTTCTTCCTAGCTATCCAATAAATATGTGCTTCCTTCTCTGGCCCGCTAACTAAAACTAAAACTAGAGTTTTTAAACAGTTTTATAGCGTACCCTAAAAACATGTATCTAGATTATAAGCAAAGGTTTAGCTCTTTCAATCTCTGTAGGCCTATGCATACTTAATGTGTTTTTTTAATTTTATGTTTATCTATATTGGTAGTAAAATTGTGAAAACAAAAGCCTATAACATTAATTAACTAAAAATGCCTTTGTGTCATAGTACACTGCAAAATGATGGTTGTGTGCGTAGGTGACCTGTGACTTGATGGAGCTGTCGCGAGAGTTCCTCCCAGACTTCCAGCTTCCGTCCGAGGCCGAGCGGTTGTGCCGGTTCAAGAACCTCGTTCCCCACGACGACACCGACGATCTGGACCTCGTCAAGAAGAGGGGGGACGATTCAAAGTTCCTCGCGTCCGAGACTCGAAACAAGAGGCCCTTCGGTGAGACTTGGTTCCATTCGATCGACGTGTGTATGTCACGTAACTTTTCTTTGTTTTTGTGTAAATGAATTATTGTTGCGAAGGCACCTAGTTGAATGTGAACGACGGTGACATGACGACTGGCGTTTTCGTTACAGTGACCCCGATGAGGGGCCGGGGTTTCGGTCGTGCAGCCCCCCAAAGGGGGGACCTGTTCCGGTCCCGACCGCCCAACACTTCGCGACCCCCTTCTCTCCACGTGGACGACTTTGTCGCGCTCGAGATATCTGGTCAGCAGCCGACCGGGCCCACAGGCTACAACAAGATATCCATGCGGGCAGCCAAGGTACGTCCCGAGCGTCTTCATAACTTGCATGTTGATTCACTGTTGCTTAGTATGGAAATAAGCCAGCTACGTACATTGTATCACTTCTAAAAAATTTCCTCTTCTGGTTTACCCAAAAGTAGTTATAGTGCAGGGTTGCCGTTTTTGCGGAGTTTATCCTCTTTTGCGGATTTTTAGGGTGCCTCGCGGACATGAGGATTAACGGCCAAATTGGCGGATTTTCTACTTTTATTGTAAAAACCGTGAAATTTACTATAATTTGGAATTTCGCCATAAAAAACGATTTAATAACGTAAAAACTAAAAAGTAAAGTTAGACAATCTACACTTGAACCCGCAGCATAGACACGATGTCTCAAAAGACAAAACACGTGTGAAATATCGAGATTTCAACTGTTTTTTTGTAAGTTGTCTTACTATACTAGCAAGCAGAGGGTGGAGCTTGTGTGGGAGACAGCCAATGCGGTACCTAAAGCATTGTGATTGGTCTAGTAGTAAGTAGCGTCCTCTATCGTCAACTTAGCAGAACGTGTGTGTTCGTTTAGTGTACTATAAAACGCGTTGCCTGTGCCTCGTTGGTAACAAGCAGAACCGTGAGCGTGAGCCCGTGAGGTGAGGACTGACTTTTC
The DNA here is from genome assembly GCA_945910005.1 of Isoperla grammatica. Taxonomy (NCBI): domain Eukaryota; kingdom Metazoa; phylum Arthropoda; class Insecta; order Plecoptera; family Perlodidae; genus Isoperla; species Isoperla grammatica. The sequence continues at coordinate 20,589,432 of OX246743.1, forward strand.
TCTATGAGTCTATGCTGTTATTTGCCTGGTTTCTTGTTTATATATGTACGGTGGAGCCTCGATTACAGTCGAGCCCGTTTATAACGAAATTGATAATTACCGATTTTCAGTTCGTTATAACCGAATTTCGTTAAAAATGGACTACTATTTTTAATGTGTGTTTTAAGGTTAAAATAATAATTTTCGTGAAATATATCAATATGATGGTACCCAAGCCACTGGATCTGTGTGAGAAGCTTTATTTGCGTTAACAAATCACTTAGGCTTACGTGGGTCTACGTTACCTAGGCCTACTGACAGCAAGTGCGGGAATGCAACGCATCACCGGCCGCCAAACGCGCACGTGCCCGCGCTAGCAGCACGTGCGGTCAACCGTCGGCAACATACATTAGCTTTTTCAACAGTAGGGCGAGATCGTTCAAGGGGAGGCTTCAGGATATAATAAAACTACGTAATACGAGCTTATAAATTAATTCTTTAGTTAATATCAACGATATTTATTTAAGTCAGGTTAACTTTAAATTATATCACCACTGCACAATGAGAAATACTTACATCAGGAACTTTATACCGCAGTAAGTTACGAGTTATTTTAAAAATTATGATTGTTCTTATCATTAAAACTAAACATAAATATTAAGTGAAGGAACAGCACCTTATTTTAAGCACCCGAGAATTTTAAGCACACTCGACACTGATCTTATTGAGAAGCATCACGGCGTTTAAAGAAATGCGTGATTGGCTTTTGCACCTTTTTGCGTAACTTTCATTTAACACTGCACTTTCAATTTTGAGATATGAATCACCAGCTTCTTCGAGCAACGAGTTTTGCGCGAGATATCGACGTAACGTGTCAAGACTGTCCAACACTTACTTAGTAATGACAGGAATCTCGTCTTCTTCGTCGTCGTCTTCGTTTTCCGCGTTATCGGGCTCCTTCTGAAGTGATTCAATTATCATTTCATCTGATAATTCCTCACTTGTTTGCAAATCGGCATCGGCAGAGAGGTAGTGCTTAACAGTTTCTTCGTCAGCTTCGTCATTGTCGGGAAGTTCCTGACAGAGTTTTTGAAGCTCGGCGACCATTCCTTCGTCTTTCGTAGGCGGATTGTTTCGCGTGGGCGTGTCGATGACGTCAGCATCCTCGTCGCTGTCAGACACGATGCCATTGTTTTGCCACTCGTGGTCGGACTCCACTGACAATGCATCTGTGTCTTCAAATTCGAAGCCTGCATGTTTCCAGCAATTGGCAATCGTGCTCTCTTTAACACTGCCCCAGGTACCGTTTACCATTTGGATCGCAGTCCAGAGCGTAATCTTATCATTGCGACCACAACGAATGTTTATGACTATGCGCTCAATTAATCGTTTGCGATAATGCAATTTTAAGCTTGCAATGATGCCCTGATCCAAGGGCTGGAGCTTTGACGTTACATTTGGCGGCAAGAGTAGCAGAGTCACATTGGGCAAGTTCCGAGTGACATTGTGCGCCGTGCAATTATCCATGATTAGTAGCACTTTGCGATTAGCCCTGGCCATATCTTTGTCAAAGGAAATCCACCACTCTTCAAAAAGCACTTTAGTCATCCATGCTTTGGTATTGCTACGATAGATAACCGGCATGAAACCCACTTGTGAAAAACAACGAGGCTTTTTGGCCTTACCTATCACAAACAGTTTGGTTTTGTGGGTTCCATCCATGTTACAGCAACACATCACGGTAATTCGTGTTTTTGATGCTTTACCGCCGTGCCAAGCATCGCCCTGATTATGCATTGTTTTGTTCGGAGTTAGCTGGTAAAAGAACCCCGTTTCGTCGCAGTTGTAGACATCGCGAGGTTCAAATTTGCATATCAGCTCTTCGTTGTCTGCAAGCCATGTTGAACATGTTTCTAAGTTCACAACATTACTTTCGCCACAAATTGACTTGTAGCCAATGTTATAGCGCTTTTTGAATCGTTCTAGCCACCCATTACCCGGGTGAAAGTCTTTGTTTAAGGCTGTGGCAAAGTGGGCCGCTTTTGCGTTTAACAAAGACCCACTAATTGGTACGTCGCGCGCTCGAATATCTGAAAACCAAGTGCCCCCGCTCTACATCACTGGAAAGCCGATCGCACACGTTTTCTATCGTTACGCAAAACTGTTTTATTCAATTTTATCATAATCACGCAAGATTGTCGATAACGAACTGGGAGCTATCCCGTACTTGATCGCGATCGCACCGTTTTTAACTTTTCGATCGACGTCGCGGAGAATTTCAATTTTTGTTTTCAGTGACAATGTCTTCCGTTTCTGCTTTACGTGCTCCATCGCGAGATAGCTTCGTCAAACTGTGGAACGCGAGTAGCAAGCGAGAGCTGAGAGCAATGACCTTGCTTCTGTCGCCTGCCACCCTCTGCCACCCTCGCGCTGCCTGCCGGAGGGCTAAGCTATGCATCTGTCAGTAGTAGCGTACTAGACATTGTGAAAACATCGGCCGTTACGCTAAATATCATCGATCTCGTAACTCGCTTGATCCTCAAGTTTTGTTGCTTTTCGGTATGCAATGCCGCGTTCAAAACATTAAAAAAAGACGCTCATTCACCAAAAACGTTCGTTAAAACCAAGAACCGTCCCAAAAACGTTCGTTAGGATGGGTATATTTTAACATGTAAAAGGTCATTTTTTTTTCGAATAAATTAAAATAACTTCGTTAAATACGGAATTTCGTTAAAAGCGAGTTCGTTATATACGGGCTCAACTGTATACGTTTTCCGGGGAGCCTGAATAGCGCCGAATGGAACAACGCCGAATCGATCGTGTGTACTGCACTTTCAAGTATAATCCTAACCCAAAAAAGTAGACCTTGTAACCTGGAACAACGCCGAATCTTTTTCTGCGTTAATCCACCGGAACATCGCCGAATCTTTTTTGGCTTAAATCCACCTGAACAACGCCGAATCTTTTTCTGCGTTAATCCACCGGAACAACGCCGAACATTTTTCGACGTTAATCCACCGGAACAACGCCGTATCTTTTTCGGCGTAAATCCACCGGAACAACGCCGAATCGTTTTCGGCGTAAATCCACTGAAAAAACGCCGAATCATTTTCTGTGTAATACACGGTTTGAACGGTGCAGTGAGTAGAATGTGTAAATGAACCTCAAAACATTTTTTTTTTTTTTAAGAATTATAACCAACACTGAGATTCGGCGTTGTTCCGGTGGATTTACGCCGAAAAATATTCCGCGTTAATCCACCGGAACAACGCCGAATCTTTTTCGGCGTTATCCACTGGAACAACGCCGAATCTTTTTCGGCGTTAATCCACCAGAACAACACCGAATCTTTTTCGGCGTAAATCCACCGGAACAACGCCGAATCTCACAGTGTTGGTTATAATTCTTTTCAAAAAAAATGTTTTTAGGTTCGTCAATACATTCTACTCACTGCACCGTTCAAACCGTGTATTACACAGAAAATGATTCGGCATTTTTCCAGTGGATTTACGCCGAAAACGATTCGGCGTTGTTCCGGTGGATTTACACCGAAAAAGATTCGGCGTTGTTCCGGTGGATTAACGTCGAAAAATTTTCGGCGTTGTTCTGGTGGATTAACGCAGAAAAAGATTCGGCGTTGTTCCAAGTTCCAAGGTCTACTTTTTTGGGTTAGGATTATACTAGAAAGTGCAGTACACACGATCGATTCGGCGTTGTTCCATTCGGCGCTATTCAGCGTCCCCCGTTTTCCAACGGCCAAACCGAAAAAAACGTATAAGTACAAAAAACATATAACTACAATTACATTTGTTTTCGTTTGTAATGAGGGGAGATGGTGACTCTCGGCAGTCTCCTCTTTCTGCAGTACAAAAATTCCGTTCACTGTGTGTTCTAGCGCACGTAGGAGCGAGGGGGCGGCGGGGTTGAAATGGTGCTTGGGCCTAAATATATATTTTACACGTTACGTCGTGAAAATCGTCGTTTTTATTTCGAATAGTCCCGACCGAAAGTGATATCTAAATCATTTTATTCCAAATATCGTTGCTCGCCGTACCGTTTTTCAGCATCGATCGCTTTATTTTTTCCGTCCCAGATCAATATTTACCTCGATTAACGTTTTTCGGTTATAAATGTCAACGCGGAAACAAGTTTCAGCGACCGCTACGTAAGTGTTTTTTGGACCCAGCTGTCGGCTCAGCGCCCGCGAGGGATGTATCACACAGCGCTCGCGCTCGGCCCGCAGGCCTATTACGTCGGCAAGGTCGGGGGCACGGATAATTATTTTAAATCAACAAATTGATGAAACGATCATGGATCAATATGTGAAATGTTACCAGTGTTGTTAAGTAACGCGCTACAAGTAGCGCGCTACTTGTAGCATGTTACTTTTTTCGGTAGCGAGACTGGTAGCGCGCTACATTTGAAAACGCAGTAAAGTAGCGAGTAGCAAGCTACCATATACGAGTATTTGTAGCGAAAAGTAGCCGCTACTTTATTTTTGCAATAAACAAACACACGTTTGTTTCGCTCGCCACAATTCCCACCGTCACAGGTTCGGAATGACGACTGACATTGGCTTTCTTGCTCTATAGTCCCAAAACCGCCTCCCCAGCACTGAACTGTGATATGAGTATGACTCACTTCCAGACCGTACCACCGTTTCAATAACTAGGAAAACGCTCTGTTTGACGCGTTGATAAGCGAGCGCGTCAATATCTACGAACTTTCTGGCGAAAAGTTTTCAATGCTAATACGAAAAACAATTAACAACAATTCAAGAATGCGCATTGCAAAAATTGTTCTTATTTCCATGGCTATTATACTTTCCGACATTGTTGTATGCAGTGCAATGTGCGTTGCTAAGAATTTTCGTGGTCATGTTTTCAACACGGTCCGCCACCGGTACTAACACTTATTGACATCAATAGAAATGTAATTTCTGCCTCTAATACGTATCGGATCGCGTTAACATTAGTATATTCGTGACCAAACGAAAATTTACTATAAGATAGCCACCTCACATTTTGCTGTTACTGTGTTTCAGAAATATATTTTCGAGTAACTTTTGTGTAACTTTGCCAATACTTATCAGATCGCCATTACATTAACATATTCGTGACTGGAAAAATCTGTAGAAAAATCTGCCTATCTCACATTTTGCCGCCATTTTGTTTCAGAAAAATATTTTGCAGTAACTATGGTGTAACTTTGTAACTTTTCAAACGATTTTGCCTCAAAACTATACACCTTCAATCCACATTGAGGCTTGTAGATGGTCCAAATTTCAAGTTGATCGGACCTTCCGTTCGACCGCTATCGACGGACATAAAAAAAAACAAACAAACAAACAAACAAAAAAAAACAGAATGAAGTGCCATAAGAGTCAAGTGGAAACGCTCGCTTCGCTCGCTTAAATAGTACGTACTCTTGGTCCTTTATAAAAAAAATGAAAGTAGCTGTAAAGTAGCGTCACTACATTTTTTGAGTAGCTGTACAAGTAGCGAGCTACTTGACAAAATACAGTAGCTGAAAAGTAGCTAAGTTACTTTCAAAGATCAAGTAGCTGTAGCTGTAACAGTGCTACTTTTAAAAAGTAGCTTTAACAACACTAAATGTTACTATAAAATCGGAGGACAGTAATAAAACAACAAATCGACAAAACAAGCCATTATGAACACGTGGTATCAATTTAAAAACACCAACAAACTTGGAACAATCTGCATGGACAGACGCTCTGTGAAACGTAGTATGGTGGGAGGGGTGAGGGGCTGGCGCTATACGATGCCTCGGGGCTTGGGCTACCTGCCAAGAGCCGGATGTGAGCAAGGGTAGCGAATGGGAGGAGGGGAGGGGGGCGAGGTGGGGTGACCGCTTGACAATAACAACATTCCATTCTCGCGCATTCACAGCTGCATATCCCGAACGAGATAAAGCTTGCCCTTCCAGGAAGTGATTTCGAATGACAAATAAAACCAATTAGCGTATAATCGCTACTAAGATGTCTGGGGGGAACAATTTCTGTGACGTATAACCGAAAATAACGTATAACCAAATAACGTATGATTAAATTATTTTAACATTGATTCTTATGGGAAATGGCCGGGACCATATGGAAATCACGTATAAATACGAAAAACGTATAAGTACGAAACGTATAATCATTGAGTTTATTAGTGTAGGGTTAGAGACCCAGCGGCCATTGGCGGCTATCTACCAATAAATTTCCCGTGGACTCTAGTAGTACGAGCGCGTACCGCTAGAAAGGGCTACACGTACCCACTGATGTCAGCGTTCCTGTGGAAAGAAAGGGATACTTCGTAGTACGCGCAGATGCGAAGTCGGTTAGGTAGTAGTATCCAGATGGCGGTGGATATTGTTATTAAAGCATTATCATCTGTTCTGATAAACATGTCAAACGGGCACGAAGTTAACAATAAGTAAGCTAATACTTTATTACAACACATTATATAAGGTTTTATACATTATATAGGCTAGGCTGTAGTACTACGTTACTAATGTAGTTAATGTAGGCCTAGGCTTATTGTAGCCTAGTAATGGCCTAGACTAAAAGAGTTGGGCCTAGACCTAGGCTAGACCTAAGCCACGTGATCGTACTACGTAGTATCCCTTCTTTCCACAGGAACGCTGACATCAGTGGGTACGTGTAGCGCTTTCTAGCGGTACGCGCTCGTACTACTAGAGTCCACGGGAAATGTATTGGTAGATAGCCGCCAATGGCCGCTGGGTCTCTAACCCTACACTAATAAACTCAATGGTATAATCGATGCTTTACTGTATATAAATAAATTTATTATTTATTTATATATAAATTATAATGGAAAGGTAAATTCTTAAAGATCATCTGGCCATAGATATAAATGCATAATGCATAACGCATAACCTATAAATGTGTTTTGGAGGATTTTTGAAGATTTTTTTGGTATCTTCGGAGGATTTAAAAAAATTACTTGGTGGCAACCCTGGTTTAGTGATTTAAAAAAACTTCTGGTCATTTGGGAGGGAGGGGGGGGTTTACTTAGAAGGCAATCAAATGTAGAATGTAGAATAGTTGTTGAGTTAGAAGTATGTAAAAGCTAGGGATGTCATTACCCAGAATTGTTCATACCCGCTCCTCGTGTCCGGGTAGCAAAGGTGTCCGGGAAGCAAAGTTTATTTTTATTAAAGGCTAATGGGTGTCAAATGATTCGCAAAATTGTGGATATAGGCCTACTCGTAGCATTGGATTGTATTGCGTTCAGTGCATCATGCTCACAAGTATTGTTGGCCCACAATCTACATCGCGCACGCCCTGTACGAGTTATAAACAAGTACACTACATGCTTCAAACGACTAAAAATGCGAGAAACGAGTGATCATTCCAACTACCTTAATTAATCGAAGATACATACATACTAGCCACGACATGACTCGACTGCGTACAACAGGTGAGAAAAGAGGGTTGGAGACCACAGTCCATTGCCGTGAGATGTGGGGGGGGATGCGGAAGCAGCTCGTACACTGGACAAAGCACAAAGATGCCGAAATTGTGTTTTTTTTATTACAAAGGAATGGACAGGTAATAGCGGGTAACGGATAATGGAAAGTTGGAACTGTGCCCGTGCACATTGGCGAGAAACGGGTATCCGTTGACATCCGTAGTAGAAGCATATAGTTTTTTAATCTGTTAAGCTAATACGGGAATCGGAAAACACATTTAAGTTTGCCCGCCCCAGAATGAGCCTGAATGTTGGCAACTACCTTGTTCTCTTTTCTTCCAGGACATGATGTCGGTACGAGGCAGAGGGGGGCGCGGGCGCGCTTTCCCCTCGGAGCGCGGGCGCTTCTTCAATCCGACTGCATCGCCCTACCGCCGCGAGAACGGGCGCGGGCCTAGTAGGGGGGCTGGGAGGGGAGGGGGTGGTACCCCCTCACCCAACTGGACGGACGCAAACAACAGGTTGGTAGGGTAGTCGCCCGTCCATAAACATGTTTGTCCATTTGTATTAAAGTGAAACCCATGTTTTTATGGATTTCATCTCGATCCATAAATAGCGGGAACGTAGTCTTCTATATTCTTTCCATAATTTGGAACTTTTGTTCCAGATCTACATTGAATTTAACTACAGCACCCAGCCACCCACTATTCACATTCCGCTAATATCCTGTTCCAAGAAGCAGCATGATCTCGTATAGATCATCCCATCCTTCAGTTTCGACAATTAATAATATAATACCAACATTTTAGGCTAGTTATTAAGCTGCTATGTTCATATGTAAATACGACATAATTTAAGGGTTACAGTTACACCAACCATCCCATACAAGGTCTTTTTGCCAAGACCTTTAAAACTATACTTAATTTCCTGGAATCCATAAAATCCGGGAATGTATAAACATGGTTCGACTGTAATATTAATGTGAAGTAAGTCCTTGAATGTATCTATCTGGTAGATTTATGTCTAAGCGCCCCCGTTCCGTTTGTCCGATTGCAGCCAGCCGCCCCAGCAGCGATCTTTCCGAACCCCCGAGCACCGGATGATGCCGCGTTCAGAGGAAAAGTTCCCGCGCTTCGTGGGCGGTCGGGGGATTCGCCCTCCCGGCTGGAACGTGAAGGACGGGCGCGACCGCTTTGCAAACAGGGGCGGACCGAGACGCGATCCCTCCATCAGACACGCACGGACTTTCACCAGATGAGCGTGTGCTAATATTACCCGACTACCTGTGTATATATTATGATATAATGTATGTAAATAGTTCATTGTAGGTAGTAGGGAAACCATAAAATGTAACATAGTCAGTACATTATAGTCCTTTTTTTACGTGTCGGCGTTGCGTTGACATTAAATTGGCAAACTAAGTCAAGTCTCGATGGTTGATTGTCTTAGATCTAAGTAGGCTAATTGGTTGCGAATATGTTTATTTTATACTTCCCTCCGTCATAACTCTATGAGGTTGACACGACAGGGTGCAACATTTGGCCCAGGTTGCCAAATTGTTCACTAGGACGATGTAAATTAATTTTATTTGTTTTTATTTTTACCAAACTTCGGACTCGTACCCCATTACATTCTGTGCATCGAATCGTGTTAATATAAGTGTGCAGAGGCTGCCCACCTGACGCATAGTAGCGGGATCATTTACTTCTGCTGTTTTTCTCAACGTTACTACCTTTGAAGGTAAGTGGAGCAAATCCACATAATGGTGTTTGGGGGCTATCCTTTTATGTTGTTCGGCAAACGTGCAAAGTTCCAACCGGTAAGCTCTCGACTCAAATAAACCATCAAGCCTAATGTTTCCAAGTGCTGCACTGGGTGACGTATGCCCACATTGTTTGTTATTTACATGTTCAGTGGATTCAAGATAGCATTGTATTTATGGCCTTGAGATGTAATTTTGCACAACCAGTCATAATTCTAATTTATAGTTTTAAAAATATGTCATCTCATCTATTCTCATTTATTACCACCCGTGCTGTATTACGAACCTTCTAGAAAGTGCCTACCGCATTTTGGGTGGCATTAACTCTAGGAATTGAGTCATATCAATGACATTCAGTTTTTCAATTTGGTTGGAACACTGAAGCTTCTCGTAGCACCTGACAGAGTTGTTTATTAGTTGGATTTGCCGTTTTCTGAGGGAACGGCCACCGTTTACTGTTTAGGCTACATTAATACATTGCCATGAACTATGTCCCTACCATTGTACGTGCGGAGGCACTCGATATTTATTCTACCATACAATGAAAAGTGATATAGCTCTATTGTTTACATTGTATCATTGTGTTGGATAAGACACTTGTGTTTCTAATTCTACTTTTAAGCTTTTACCCCAGATACAACTCAAGACAGCAATTTAATTTAAACCCAACTAACTCTCAATTACTGTGAACATCATCAAATGTGTGAACATTAATTTTAGAATTATAATAATAATAATATATTGTACATTTGCTGGATCAAATACAGTTGGTTTTTTATATAGCAATTATGACTTGTGCTTGAAATCCAATCAGTACCAATGAATAAAATTAAAGACGTTTAATTAACCGTTGGCTTTTATTACCATCCTTGTCTTCCCACCTGTTGAAACCTGTGAATAGGGAGTCCTATCCTACTGATAAGATGATATTAATACTGAAGAATGATGAATGTCTCTTGGATAGAAGACAGTCCTGTTCCTGGACACAGAAATACTTAGGGAAACAAATAATGAAAGGAAGTTGTGTATAAGGTTTTTCTTTTTAATGGTGTCATTCGGCTTTTAAAACATTTCGTGAACAAAACAATTCAGTTTAAACGACCTCATTGAAGGAACATGGTGACAAAATAGTAAAAACAGACAAACTTGTTATATTTGCTAAAGTCTATGTCAGGGAAAGGTTGCGCCGAGGCAGGTAAACTTCTCCGCCGCGCTCTTCCCCCACCATGCGGCTCGGCTACTCGACAAGGGTGGACGACTATTGATATTCTCAGAGATGGCCCGTCAAGATAATGTTAATTGGTAAGAGTAGAAATTTAAAAACTCACATTTTTGTTGTTTTGTAACTTTTATCGAATTATTTGGAATATTGAAGAAAAACTAACATACCCTCGATTTTGAATCACAAAAAACACCAGAAATTAAGCTAGTAAATTAAACACATGTTATTTTTAGCTTTGGTGATAGATTATGTAATAATCTATGTCGAAATAGTGAGTGAGTGAGTGAGTGAGTGAGTGGCAGAGTTGCGTTCAATGTTTGATATCAATGACGGTGACGATAATGATCGATAGTTGTTCAATTGTGAATGGGTTTTCCGTGTTATCTTTATTGTTATTTATTTTCAAGTTGGCTACTCTATGTGCCGTATTTAACGGTGTACATTTTAATAATGGTTGAATTTGCAGATGTTTAACAATGCCCTTGTGGTTAATGTGAATATTTGCAATTTCATTTACTGACAAGTAATTTCTATTGTTTATGTTGTTTATGGTATTAATACCTTAAGTATTTACTAAATTGTTATGTGGATTTTAATTCACCATCATTATTTTTATTTATATATTTTTTTGTTGCTACATTTAAAATGGTATCTAATTCACATCCAATATAAAAATGATTAGTGATTTTCAAAGTCATGATTTGACCTTTGATATGCGTTAGAGTCGAAACTGATCATATTACAAAATGAAGAGTTAATGTTAGTAAAAAACTATTATCTCATTTCAGTATTATATTACATTGAATAACACTTCATCATCACCGTCATTGTTATCAAACATTGAACACAACTCTGCCACTCTCACTCACTCACTCACTCACTCACTCACTCATTCACTCACTCACTCACTCACTCACTCACTCACTATTTCGACATAGATTATTTCATAATCTATCACCAAAGCTAAAAACTACATGTGTTTAATTTACTTGTGTTTACTAGCTTAATTTCTGGTGTTTTTTGTGATTAAAAAACGAGGGTATGTTAGTTTTTCTTCAATATTCCTAATAATTCGATAAAAGTTACAAAAACAACAGAAATGTGTTTTTAAATTTCACCTGTTACCAATTACCATTATCTTGACGGGCCATCTCTGCGGAATGTCAATAGTCGTTCACCCTTGTCGAGTAGGCGAGCCGCATGGTGGGGGAAGAGCGCGGCTGAGAAGTTTACCTGCCTCGGCGCAACCTTTCCCTGACATAGACTATAGACATAATTCAGAACATACAATGTAATGCAGTATCTAGAGAAGAAATACTGTAGAGATGTTACTAAATCATCTACAGGATTAAAGAAGTCATAAAAGCGAGCCTACTTTGGGGCTGGGGAACCTATAGCGCTGTGTAGACGCGTGTTCTGAGGGCTGGGGAACCTATAGCGCTGTGAAGACGCGTGTTCTGGGGGCTAGGGAACCTACAGCGCTGTGTAAACGCGTGTTCTGAGGGCTAGGGAACCTATACTGATGTGTAGACGCGTGTTCTGGGGGCTGGGGAACCTATAGCGCTCTGTAGACGCGTGTTCTGAGGGCTGGGGAACCTATAGCGCTAAGAAGACGCGTGTTCTGAGGGCTGGGGAACCTATAGCGCTGTGTAGACGCGTGTTCTGGGGAGTGGGGAACCTGTAGCGCTGTGTAAACGCATGTTCTGAGGGCTGGGGAACCTATAGCGCTGTGTAGACGCGTGTTCGGGGGGCTGGGGAATAGGGAACCTGTAGCGCTGTGTAGACGCATGTTTTAGGGACTGGGTAACCTATAGTGCTGTGTAGACGCGTGTTCTGACGGCTGGGGAACCTATAGTGCTGTGTAGACGCGTGTTCTGAGGGCTGGGGAACCTTTAGTGCTGTGTAGTCGCGTGTTCTGGGGGCTGGGGAACCTATAGTGCTGTGTAGACGCATGTTCTGAGGGCTGGGGAACCTATAGTGCTGTGTAGACGCGTGTTCTGAGGGCTGGGGCACCTAAAGCGCTGTGTAGACGCATGTTCTGAGGGCTGGGGAACCTTTAGTGCTGTGTAGTCGCGTGTTCTGGGGCTGGGGAACCTATAGTGCTGTAAAGACGCGTGTTCTGGGGGCTGGGGACCCTATAGCGCTGTGTAGACGCGTGTTCTGGGGGCTGGGGCACCTATAGTGCTGTGTAGACGCATGTTCTGGGGGCTGGGGAACCTATAGTGCTGTAAAGACGCATGTTCTGAGGGCAGGGGCACCTATAGCGCTGTGTAGACGCGTGTTCTGAGGGCTGGGGCACCTAAAGCGCTTTGTAGACGCGTGTTCTGGGGCTGGGGAACCTATAGTGCTGTAAAGACGCATGTTCTGAGGGCTGGGGAACCTAAAGCGCTGTGTAGACACAAGTTCTGAGGGCTGGGGCACCTAAAGCGCTTTGTAGACGCGTGTTCTGGGGGCTGGGGAACCTATAGTGCTGTAAAGACGCGTGTTCTGAGGGCTGGGGCACCTAAAGCGCTGTGTAGACGCATGTTCTGAGGGCTGGGGCACCTATAGTGCTATGTAGACGCATGTTCTGAGGGCTGAGGAACCTATAGTGCTGTGTAGACGCATGTTCTGAGAGCTGAGGAACCTATAGCCCTCTGTAGACGCATGTTCTGATGGCTGGTGAAGCTATAGTGCTGTGTAGACGCATGTTCTGAGAGCTGAGGAACCTATAGCGCTCTGTAAACGCATGTTCTGAAGGCTGGGGAACCTATAGTGCTGTGTAGACGCATTTTCTGAGGGCTGGGGAACCTATACCGCTGCGTTAACGCGTGTTCTGAGGGCTGGGGAACCTATAGTGCTGTGTAGACGCATGTTCTGGGGGCTGGGGAACCTATAGTGCTGTGTAGACGCGTGTTCTGGGGGCTGAAGCACCTATAGCGCTGCGTTAACGCGTGTTCTGAGGGCTGGGGAACCTATAGTGCTGTGTAGACGCATGTTCTGAGGGCTGGGGAACCTATAGCGCTGCGTTAACGCGTGTTCTGAGGGCTGGGGAACCTATAGTGCTGTGTAGACGCATGTTCTGGGGGCTGGGGAACCTAAAGCGCTGTGTAGACGCGTGTTCTGGGGGCTGGGGAACCTATAGTGCTGTAAAGACGCATATTCTGAGGGCTAAAGCACCTAAAGCGCTGTGTAGACGCGTGTTCTGAGGGCTGGGGCACCTAAAGCGCTTTGTAGACGCGTGTTCTGGGGGCTGGGGAACCTATAGTGCTGTAATGACGCATGTTATGAGGGCTGGGGCACCTAAAGCGCTGTGTAGACGCGTGTTCTGAGGGCTAGGGCACCTAAAGCGCTGTGTAGACGCATGTTCTGAGGGCTGGGGAACCTATAGTGCTGTGTAGACGCATGTTCTGGGGGCTGGGGAACCTGTAGCGCTGTGTAAACGCGTGTTCTGAGGGCTGATAACCTGTAGCGCTGTGTAGACGCGTGTTCTGGGGGCTGGGGAACCTATAGTGCTGTGTAGACGCATGTTCTGGGGGCTGGGGAACCTATAGTGCTGTAAGGACGCATGTTCTGAGGGCTGGGGCACCTAAAGCGCTGTGTAGACGCGTGTTCTGAGGGCTGGGGCACCTAAAGCGCTTTGTAGACGAGTGTTCTGGGGGCTGGGGAACCTATAGTGCTGTAAAGACGCATGTTATTAGGGCTGGGGCACCTAAAGCGCTGTGTAGACGCGTGTTCTGAGGGCTGGGGCACCTAAAGCGCTTTGTAGACGAGTGTTCTGGGGGCTGGGGAACCTATAGTGCTGTAAAGACGCATGTTCTGAGGGCTGGGGAACCTAAAGGTGCTGTGTAGACGCATGTTCTGAGGGCTTAGGAACCTATAGTGCTGTGAAGACGCATGTTCTGAGGGCTAGGGCACATAAAGCGCTGTGTAGACGCGTGTTCTGAGGGCTGGGGAACCTGTAGCGCTGTGTAGACGCGTGTTCTGGGGGCTGAGGAACCTATAGCGCTCTGTAGACGCATGTTCTGAGAGCTGAGGAACCTATAGCGCTGTGTAGACGCGTGTTCTGGGGGCTGGGGAACCTATAGTGCTGTGTAGACGCATGTTCTGAGAGCTGAGGAACCTATAGCGCTGTGTAGACGCGTGTTCTGGTGGCTGGGGAACCTATAGTGCTGTGTAGACGCGTGTTCTGAGAGCTGGGGAACCTATAGCGCTGTGTAGACGCGTGTTCTGGTGGCTGGGGAACCTATAGTGCTGTGTAGACGCGTGTTCTGAGAGCTGGGGAACCTATAGTGCTGTGTAGACGCGTGTTCTGAGAGCTGGGGAACCTATAGCGCTGTGTAGACGCGTGTTCTGAAGGCTGGGGCACCTGTAGCGCTGTGTAGACGCGTGTTCTGAGAGCTGGGGAACCTATAGTGCTGTGTAGACGCGTGTTCTGAGAGCTGGGGAACCTATAGTGCTGTGTAGACGCGTGTTCTGAGAGCTTGGGAACCTATAGTGCTGTGTAGACGCGTGTTCTGGTGGCTGGGGAACCTATAGTGCTGTGTAGACGCGTGTTCTGAGAGCTGGGGAACCTATAGTGCTGTGTAGACGCGTGTTCTGAGGGCTGGGGAACCTATAGCGCTGTGTAGACGCGTGTTCTGGTGGCTGGGGAACCTATAGTGCTGTGTAGACGCGTGTTCTGAGAGCTGGGGAACCTATAGTGCTGTGTAGACGCGTGTTCTGAGAGCTGGGGAACCTATAGTGCTGTGTAGACGCGTGTTCTGAGAGCTGGGGAACCTATAGTGCTGTGTAGACGCGTGTTCTGAGAGCTGGGGAACCTATAGTGCTGTGTAGACGCGTGTTCTGATGGCTGGGGAACCTATAGTGCTGTGTAGACGCGTGTTCTGATGGCTGGGGAACCTATAGTGCTGTGTAGACGCGTGTTCTGAGGGCTGGGGAAGCTATAGTGCTGTGCAAACGCGTGTTCTGATGGCTGGGGAAGCTATAGTGCTGTGTAGACGCGTGTTCTGATGGCTGGGGAACCTATAGCGCTGTGAAGACGCGTGTTCTGGGGGCTGGGGAAGCTATAGTGCTGTGCAAACGCGTGTTCTGATGGCTGGGGAACCTATAGTGCTATGTAGACGCGTGTTCTGATGGCTGGGGAACCTATAGTGCTGTGTAGACGCGTGTTCTGATGGCTGGGGAACCTATAGCGCTGTGTAGACGCGTGTTCTGGGGGCTGGGGAAGCTATAGTGCTGTGCAAACGCGTGTTCTGATGGCTGGGGAACCTATAGTGCTGTGTAGACGCGTGTTCTGATGGCTGGGGAACCTATAGTGCTGTGTAGACGCGTGTTCTGATGGCTGGGGAACCTATAGCGCTGTGTAGACGCGTGTTCTGGGGGCTGGGGAAGCTATAGTGCTGTGCAAACGCGTGTTCTGATGGCTGGGGAACCTATAGTGCTGTGTAGACGCGTGTTCTGGGGGCTGGGGGCTGGGGAACCTGTAGCGCTGTGTAGACGCGTGTTCTGGGGGCTGGGGGCTGGGGAACCTGTAGCGCTGTGTAGACGCGTGTTCTGAGGGCTGGGGAAGCTATAGTGCTGTGCAAACGCGAGTTCTGATGGCTGGGGAACCTATAGTGCTGTGTAGACGCGTGTTCTGGGGGCTGATAACCTGTAGCGCTGTGTAGACGCGTGTTCTGGGGGCTGGGGAACCTATAGTGCTGTGTAGACGCGTGTTCTGGGGGCTGTGGAACCTATAGTGCTGTGTAGAGCGTGTTCTGGGGGCTGGGGGCTGGGGAACCTGTAGCGCTGTGTAGACGCGTGTTCTGGGGGCTGGGGAACCTATAGTGCTGTGTAGACGCGTGTTCTGGGGGCTGGGGAACCTGTAGCGCTGTGTAGACGCGTGTTCTGGGGGCTGGGGAACCTATAGTGCTGTGTAGACGCGTGTTCTGGGGGCTGGGGAACCTATAGCGCTGTGTTGACGCGTGTTCTGGGGGCTGATAACCTGTAGCGCTGTGTAGACGCGTGTTCTGGGGGCTGGGGAACCTATAGTGCTGTGTAGACGCGTGTTCTGGGGGCTGGGGAACCTATAGTGCTGTATAGACGCGTGTTCTGGGGGCTGATAACCTGTAGCGCTGTGTAGACGCGTGTTCTGGGGGCTGATAACCTGTAGCGCTGTGTAGACGCGTGTTCTGGGGGCTGATAACCTGTAGCGCTGTGTAGACGCGTGTTCTGGGGGCTGGGGAACCTATAGTGCTGTGTAGACGCGTGTTCTGGGGGCTGGGGAACCTATAGTGCTGTGTAGACGCGTGTTCTGGGGGCTGATAACCTGTAGCGCTGTGTAGACGCGTGTTTTGGGGGCTGATAACCTGTAGCGCTGTGTAGACGCGTGTTCTGGGGGCTGATAACCTGTAGCGCTGTGTAGACGCGTGTTCTGGGGGCTGATAACCTGTAGCGCTGTGTAGACGCGTGTTCTGGGGGCTGATAACCTGTAGCGCTGTGTAGACGCGTGTTCTGGGGGCTGATAACCTGTAGCGCTGTGTAGACGCGTGTTCTGGGGGCTGATAACCTGTAGCGCTGTGTAGACGCATGTTCTGGGGGCTGGGGCACCTATAGTGCTGTGTAGACGCGTGTTCTGGGGGCTGGGGAACCTAGTGCTGTGTAGACGCGTGTTCTGGGGGCTGGGGAACCTATAGTGCTGTGTAGACGCGTGTTCTGGGGGCTGATAACCTGTAGCGCTGTGTAGACGCGTGTTTTGGGGGCTGATAACCTGTAGCGCTGTGTAGACGCGTGTTCTGGGGGCTGATAACCTGTAGCGCTGTGTAGACGCGTGTTCTGGGGGCTGATAACCTGTAGCGCTGTGTAGACGCGTGTTCTGGGGGCTGATAACCTGTAGCGCTGTGTAGACGCGTGTTCTGTGGGCTGATAACCTGTAGCGCTGTGTAGACGCGTGTTCTGGGGGCTGGGGGCTGGGGAACCTGTTGCCCTGTGTAGACGCGTGTTCTGGGGGCTGATAACCTGTAGCGCTGTGTAGACGCGTGTTCTGGGGGCTGGGGGCTGGGGAACCTGTAGCGCTGTGTAGACGCGATGTTCTGGGGGCTGGGGGCTGGGGAACCTGTAGCGCTGTGTGACGCGTCTTCTTGGGGCTGGGGAACCTGTAGCGCTGTGTAGACGCGTGTTCTGGGGGCTGGGGGCTGGGGAACCTTTAGCGCTGTGTAGACGCGTGTTCTGGGGGCTGATAACCTGTAGCGCTGTGTAGACGCGTGTTCTGGGGGCTGATAACCTGTAGCGCTGTGTAGGAGCGTGTTCTGGGGGCTGATAACCTGTAGCGCTGTGTAGACGCGTGTTCTGGGGGCTGATAACCTGTAGCGCTGTGTAGACGCGTGTTCTGGGGGCTGATAACCTGTAGCGCTGTGTAGACGCGTGTTCTGGGGGCTGATAACCTGTAGCGCTGTGTAGACGCGTGTTCTGGGGGCTGATAACCTGTAGCGCTGTGTAGACGCGTGTTCTGGGGGCTGATAACCTGTAGCGCTGTGTAGACGCGTGTTCTGGGGGCTGATAACCTGTAGCGCTGTGTAGACGCGTGTTCTGGGGGCTGATAACCTATAGTGCTGTGTAGACGCGTGTTCTGGGGGCTGATAACCTGTAGCGCTGTGTAGACGCGTGTTCTGGGGGCTGATAACCTGTAGCGCTGTGTAGACGCATGTTCTGGGGGCTGGGGCACCTATAGTGCTGTGTAGACGCGTGTTCTGGGGGCTGGGGAACCTAGTGCTGTGTAGACGCGTGTTCTGGGGGCTGGGGAACCTATAGTGCTGTGTAGACGCGTGTTCTGGGGGCTGATAACCTGTAGCGCTGTGTAGACGCGTGTTTTGGGGGCTGATAACCTGTAGCGCTGTGTAGACGCGTGTTCTGGGGGCTGATAACCTGTAGCGCTGTGTAGACGCGTGTTCTGGGGGCTGATAACCTGTAGCGCTGTGTAGACGCGTGTTCTGGGGGCTGATAACCTGTAGCGCTGTGTAGACGCGTGTTCTGGGGGCTGATAACCTGTAGCGCTGTGTAGACGCGTGTTCTGGGGGCTGATAACCTGTAGCGCTGTGTAGACGCGTGTTCTGGGGGCTGGGGGCTGGGGAACCTGTTGCCCTGTGTAGACGCGTGTTCTGGGGGCTGATAACCTGTAGCGCTGTGTAGACGCGTGTTCTGGGGGCTGGGGGCTGGGGAACCTGTAGCGCTGTGTAGACGCGATGTTCTGGGGGCTGGGGGCTGGGGAACCTGTAGCGCTGTGTGACGCGTGTTCTTGGGGCTGGGGAACCTGTAGCGCTGTGTAGACGCGTGTTCTGGGGGCTGGGGGCTGGGGAACCTTTAGCGCTGTGTAGACGCGTGTTCTGGGGGCTGATAACCTGTAGCGCTGTGTAGACGCGTGTTCTGGGGGCTGATAACCTGTAGCGCTGTGTAGACGCGTGTTCTGGGGGCTGATAACCTGTAGCGCTGTGTAGACGCGTGTTCTGGGGGCTGATAACCTGTAGCGCTGTGTAGACGCGTGTTCTGGGGGCTGATAACCTGTAGCGCTGTGTAGACGCGTGTTCTGGGGGCTGATAACCTGTAGCGCTGTGTAGACGCGTGTTCTGGGGGCTGATAACCTGTAGCGCTGTGTAGACGCGTGTTCTGGGGGCTGATAACCTGTAGTGCTGTGTAGACGCGTGTTCTGGGGGCTGATAACCTGTAGCGCTGTGTAGACGCGTGTTCTCAATGGTTGGAGCCCAGTGCGAAACCTTGTTCTGGGGGCTTACTTTAAAGAAACATTTTCTTGGCGTGCCTTGTGATTAGTTTCGATATGTTATCAACATCAGACTTCCTTTTCGCCGATTCAGGCTAGATATTATATCACGCACACTTCCTAGAGACATAATCCCTTTTGCTAGGCTATATAAGAGTGTACACGAGCTTGGCGGAGGTTTCACTTAGACCGAGTCACCACTAGCTCACCAATCATGGTCGTCAACGGCGATGATAACAACTACGTCATCAGTTACAACAAACTCAATACGTTGTTGCGAGCCATCAAGGTAGACGTGCTAGGGCCGGTAGCCGCCAGGGCCGACCTCATAGAGAAGGAACTCAACAATGTAAGTCGATATATTAACCAGTGTGATTGTAAATACAAATGACAATGAATTTTATTTTGGAACTGATTGAATTTTTGTATTCCAAAATACGGGGGGGGGGGGGGGAGTGTTGAACGACGCACTAGAAAACTATGATCATGTGACGTCGGGGGGTGTTTGGAGGTAAGGGAGAAGTAGGACTTAAGTAGAAAGGTGGATAGGAAAAGGGAGATTGGAGGACGTGGACTGCCTTTCGCCTGGCTCTTCCACCTCGACCTGTCCGGCTGGGGAGTCCAACAGAACCCATACGCTTCCACTGGCATAGCTCTCGTCATCAGCAAAGCACACAAACCTATCCACCACGATAAAGTAGCAGTCCCTGAGCAGGCCATAGAATACAATCAATACTTAGAAAATGTATTTATCTTTCATTTTTGAGAAGTTTAGCCCTCGTTAGATCCTCCATAATGGAAATCTAAATATATTATTTTTTAGTAGGCCTAATATGTTCGATTCCTACCGCGCGGCAACACCGTGACGGAAACGCTGTGCTTGGTCACCACGCATCATCTTGCCGCGCGGCAACACCGTGTCAGAAACGCTGTGCTTGGTCACCGCGCATCATCTTGCCGCGCGGCAACACCGTGTCGGAAACGCTGTGCTTGGTCACCGCGCATCATCTTGCCGCGCGGCAACACCGTGACGGAAACGCTGTGCTTGGTCACCACGCATCATCTTGCCGCGCGGCAACACCGTGTCGGAAACGCTGTGCTTGGTCACCGCGCATCATCTTGCCGCGCGGCAACACCGTGTCGGAAACGCTGTGCTTGGTCACCACGCATCATCTTACCGCGCGGCAACACCGTGACGGAAACGCTGTGCTTGGTCACCGCGCATCATCTTGCCGCGCGGCAACACCGTGTCGGAAACGCTGTGCTTGGTCACCGCGCATCATCTTGCCGCGCGGCAACACCGTGACGGAAACGCTGTGCTTGGTCACCACGCATCATCTTACCGCGCGGCAACACCGTGTCGGAAACGCTGTGCTTGGTCACCGCGCATCATCTTGCCGCGCGGCAATATACCTGGGAACCGGCCATTGATGTTTATAGTACAGGAAAGCGAGAGTTTAAAGCTATCAGCTATCCATAATTTCAAACGGTGACGTGAAGACAAATGAAAATGCCTGGATTATCAAATTGATGCCATTATTAATTATAAATGTGCCGTAGAATATAGTCTGATGCTAAAAATCCCTAAATTATGTGTTTCCTTTCTAAAACACTGGAGAAGGGGGTGGGGTTGGGACTGGGGCCCTTCAGAACAAATCTCTTGACGTGCTCATGTGACCACAGGGTATTCCAAAGCCGTTCACCGAGATGATCCTCGCCAACGTAGGCGACGGCCAAGCTATGGGTCAAGCCCCCATCTCGTTCATCCGAGAGACTCTAGCCCTCGTCAGCTACCCCTCTCTTCTCGATGACTCTCGCTTCGGGTCGGACGTGAAGGCGCGCGCTAGGGCGGTACTGGACGCCTGCTATGGGGGTAGCGCCGGCGCCTACACCAGCGGGAAGGGCATGGAGATGATTCGACGCCAGATAGCAAGGTTCATTGAGCGTCGCGACGGAGGGGTGCCCAGCTGCTGGAAGAACATTGTCTTGTCGGACGGAGCATCCAACGCCATTAAGGTATGGGGCCTCTCCCCCCCCCCCCCCCCCATGATCCATGCAAATAGCTGTGTGTGTCACATGACCAACGTAGTAAAAGCTTACTTTTTTTTTTACAGGCTTTCTTGCAGTGCCATGTTATTTTGTACAGTGCAGTTTGCACTGGTCGTGTTATTTTGTCCAGTGTACGTTCCACTAGTGCATGAGTGCAGCACCGGCGTCAACTTCCAAGGTGGTGTCTTGGTTTATGTAATAGTGAAGAGACGCATGTAACAATCTTACCAACCTATTACCTACCTAGTTGCAAGTCATTCTCATTCATGCCTCCGGTGTAGTGATCAGTCTTGGCGAGGAACGCGTTCCTTTTTTAGGAACTTTACAAACTTGTAACGTGAACAGTTACTATTTCATGATAGCTTGAAACTAATTAAATGTTCCTTTATTTGTGCATTTCCTTTTCGAAATCCACCCGAATGTCAGTATCTGATATCCTAAACTTCAGAATAGAAAATATCTTGGGACTTCCGGTGTTTTCAAAAATGGCGCCACACCTTGTTTTTTTATTGTTGCACTTTTCAGTTTTTTTATCATCAGATCGTATTCTTGGAGACTTTGCAAATCCAGACACTATCAGTTCGTAAATCCATCCATATTTGGAGTTACAATTACAAAAAGAATAAATCGATATGTTATATGAGCTATCTGAATACAAAAAGCTTCCAAGCAATGAGAGCATGTGTGTTATCTACCGGTCAAAGCATTATATCTCCCATCGAGTGGCATGGCATACGTCTAACGTCGTCGCATAGCATCATTTAGGTATGGGGTTCGAATCCCAATTCCCCCACTTTTTTCCACCATATTCACACATTTATATCAATACGTCAATGTGCATTGAGCCAGTTAGGACACGTTTTTTTTTTAACACCCAAACGACTCGTTGTTGCTAAAAATCGTTTCTGGTTTCGCATTCACGTGGTCAAGGTCTATCACATGAGATTTTAAAACGACAAAGTGTGGAGATCACCTCTAATTCGAATTTCCATTGGGCATTTCTACCCTATACATGAAACATGTTTATGTTTGCCTTGCATTAACGGTTAGCCGAGAAAACATGTTTAAATGTTTAATGGCACAATGAGCTATCTAAAATCTAAATACAACAAGCTATGCCATACATTGAGAGCAGTGTGTTATCTACCAGTGTAGGCAACGCAGTTTCTAGCGTGTGGCATGGCGTACGCGGTAGCGTCGTGGACTAGTGTTTTAGAGTTCCGGGGTTCGAGACCCGTTACCACCTGTCTTTTTTCTTCCATATTCAGAGCAGCATAGTTCAGAAGGGTTTACATGGGGGATTTTTTTTTTTTAAGCGCTCGTAGCTACGAAACGGGTGGTCCAAATTTGTTTCTGTATTTTCTTTATTTTTTTTGTCCCTCATCTAGACTTCATTAAGAGTAAATTATGCTGGGGACCAAACCTACAGAGATACAGGCGCCCAAATTTTCAAGTTTTCTCTCAGACGAGCAAAATCCGAGACTTTTAAAATTATTATTTTTTTTAAATACGAATAAAATCAAGAGATATATGAGTAACTAAGGAATCTAAAACCAAAAAATTCTATATCACACCGTTTTTCCGAAAGAAAATTATAACCTCAAATAATGCACGATTCTGATTACCCGAAGTTGGCGTCGCCTCACCACGACCTGTGTAAACCGACGCTACCGACGCTCATACTACGTCACTAAGGATTATTACTGACCTTAAGTTCGACGTTACGACTAACTAGGAACCACCGTTCATCCACAATCGGTACCGAAAGTGGAACTTGACCAGAAAATCTTTGAAATTCCCGTGTCGCCTGACGGCGTTCACAACAAACATTGGGAGGCGATGATTTTTTCAAAGTAGACAATTTTCAGATCTACCTCGGGAATAACCTTTAAGATCCCCCAAATAAACAATATAGCCGTAAAAAATATAATTCTAAAAAACAGAGTGTATTTGAGCACGTCTTTGACGACGCATAGCGTCTCTTGTTAAAGGGTTAAGAAAAAAAGATTACAGTTTTTCCATTGGACATTCCTATTCTATACATGAAACATGTTTGTGTTTGCCTTGCATTAAGGGTTAGCCGAGGAAACATGTTTTAATGTTTAATGACACAATGAGCTATCTGAATACAACAAGCTATGCAGTGTTATGTACCAGTCTAAGCGCTGCAGCTTCCATCGTGTGGCACGGCGTACGGAGTAGCGTCGTGGACTAATGTTTTAGAGGTCTGGGGTTTGAGACCCGTTACCACCAGTATTTTTTTCTTCCATATTCAGAGTATGGTAGGCCTAACTGTATGGTAAGTGGTTTACCTGAAACCAACATCTCTAGTTCAAAGTATATGGCCCTCTTGATAGCACGTTTGCTTTATTACCACTTTTGATCTTCCAACAGTTAGCATAACTACACAAAATACTATGAGACACGTTGAGAAGCATGAGAAGCATCTTCGTCGCTAACAGCTCATCCAATAACAGCACACCAATGTATACACAAGACTTTAGGTGCGCCACTGAATGTCTGCATGTTAATACAGGGGTTGCTCCGGATACTCATACCGGATGGAGACGGCAGAAAGTCCGGAGTAATGGTTCCTATCCCGACGTTTCATCTCTACTCGAACTCGCTGGCCGAGTTTGGTCTTCATTCGGTGAGTATTAGCCATGACGAGTATTAGCAACCTCCTTTTGAAGTCCGTGAATTTCTGGCCCCCTAACTTGTCGCACTAATTCTGAATTTATGTGTATATTAGTCTGCGCCGTTCCGATTTAGTGTGTTCAAACACCAGAATTAGTACGCCTTTAGAAGGTATTAACAAATGAAAGTTGAGGCAGGGCTGGGGGGGGGGGGGCAATTTCACGCTGACCCTCCACGTTTTAGCAATTATTTTGAAATAATAGTGTACGCCGTTCCGATGTACTGTGTGCAAACCCCAGAATTAGTGCGGCTTTAATTTAGAAGATATTATTAAGAAATTAAGGTGGGGGGGGGGGAGGCAAGTTCACCCTCCCCCTCCCCGCTTTTCTCAATAATTCTGAAACACCTGACGTAGACGATATGTTTTCCCGCAGATCAATTACTACTTGGATGAAGAAAAGGGCTGGAGTTTGGAAATTCCCGAGTTGGAGCGGTCACTAGTCGACGCCCGGACTCATTGCAACCCTCGCGCCCTGGTAGTCATCAACCCGGGAAACCCAACAGGTAAGTCAAGATAATGAAGCAATCAGATAAATACCTTATAGTGCACAAAAGATATTAGATAGCTAAGAGGTCTTATCATTACAGGTCAAGTATTACCGCGCCAAAACATTGAAGATATCATCAAGTTTGCCCATCGGGAACACCTTTTCCTCATAGCCGACGAGGTACGTGTTGAATGTTGAATCAGCCATGTAGGGTGACAACTGGTGCTACATTATTTCCTAAAACTTATTAAGGATGACAACTTATTAAGGATTAACTCTATCTAAAGTTCCTAGATCAATTTTCAAAATGGTCTACTGGGTTTAAAATATCAATAGGATGCCGGCTGCTCTCAACTCAGATAACGATATCAACTATGTATATAACTATATCAGGTAACTATATCAACTATGTGTCGCTATAGGTTTACCAGGAGAACATATACGCCGAGGGCAGTGAGTTCCACTCGTTCAAGAAGGTGATGCACGAAATGGGTCCACCCTACAGCAGCATGGAGCTGGCTTCCTTCATGTCCTGCTCCAAGGGTTACATGGGCGAGTGTGGCATCCGAGGGGGATACTGCGAGACCATCAACCTGCAGGAGAGTGTGCAACAGTTGGTCCAGGTGATGATGACGCCGTACACGTGCCCCACTGTGCTGGGACAGACCATCACTTACTGCGCGGTCAACCCTCTACACCCGGGGGAGCCGTCCTACGAGCGTTTCGCGCGGGAGAGGAAGGATATCTTGACCAGCCTCAAGGAACGTGCAAAGATGGTGGCCGACGCTTTCAATGCTATACCGGGCATGTCTTGCAATACTGTGCAGGGCGCCATGTACGCCTTCCCCCAGGTATGTAGGATGCACAGGAACCTTCTGTCTTGCAGTACTGTACAGGGCGCCATGTACGCCTTCCCCCAGGTATGTAGGATGCACAGAACCTTCTGTCTTGCAGTACTGTGCAGGGCGCCATGTACGCCTTCCCCCAGGTATGTAGGATGCACAGAACCTTCTGTCTTGCAGTACTGTACAGGGCGCCATGTACGCCTTCCCCCAGGTATGTAGGATGCGCAGAACCTTCTGTCTTGCAATACTGTACAGAGCGCCATGTACGCCTTCCCCCAGGTATGTAGGATGCACAGAACCTTCTGTCTTGCAGTACTGTGCAGGGCGCCATGTACGCCTTCCCCCAGGTATGTAGGATGCACAGAACCTTCTGTCTTGCAGTACTGTACAGGGCGCCATGTACGCCTTCCCCCAGGTATGTAGGATGCACAGAACCTTCAGTCTTGCAGTACTGTGCAGGGCGCCATGTACGCCTTCCCCCAGGTATGTAGGATGCACAGAACCTTCTGTCTTGCAGTACTGTACAGGGCGCCATGTACGCCTTCCCCCAGGTATGTAGGATGCACAGAACCTTCTGTCTTGCAGTACTGTACAGGGCGCCATGTACGCCTTCCCCCAGGTATGTAGGATGCACAGAACCTTCTGTCTTGCTATAGTGTGCAGGGCGCCATGTACGCCTTCCCCCAGGTATGTAGGATGCACAGAACCTTCTGTCTTGCAATACTGTACAGGGCGCCATGTACGCCTTCCCCCAGGTATGTAGGATGCACAGAACCTTCTGTCTTGCAATACTGTGCAGGGCGCCATGTACGCCTTCCCCCAGGTATGTAGGATGCACAGAACCTTCTGTCTTGCAATACTGTACAGGGCGCCATGTACGCCTTCCCCCAGGTATGTAGGATGCACAGAACCTTCTGTCTTGCAATACTGTACAGGGCGCCATGTACGCCTTCCCCCAGGTATGTAGGATGCACAGAACCTTCTGTCTTGCAGTACTGTACAGGGCGCCATGTACGCCTTCCCCCAGGTATGTAGGATGCACAGAACCTTCTGTCTTGCAATACTGTACAGGGCGCCATGTACGCCTTCCCCCAGGTATGTAGGATGCACAGAACCTTCTGTCTTGCAATACTGTACAGGGCGCCATGTACGCCTTCCCCCAGGTATGTTGGATGCACAGAACCTTCTGTCTTGCAGTACTGTACAGGGCGCCATGTACGCCTTCCCCCAGGTATGTTGGATGCACAGAACCTTCTGTCTTGCAATACTGTACAGGGCGCCATGTACGCCTTCCCCCAGGTATGTAGGATGCACAGAACCTTCTGTCTTGCAATACTGTACAGGGCGCCATGTACGCCTTCGGTCAGGGCGCCATGTACGCCTTCCCCCAGGTATGTAGGATGCACAGAACCTTCTGTCTTGCAATACTGTACAGGGTGCCATGTACGCCTTCCCCCAGGTATGTAGGATGCACAGAACCTTCTGTCTTGCAATACTGTGCAGGGCGCCATGTACGCCTTCCCCCAGGTATGTAGGATGCACAGAACCTTCTGTCTTGCAATACTGTGCAGGGCGCCATGTACGCCTTCCCCCAGGTATGTAGGATGCACAGAACCTTCTGTCTTGCAATACTGTGCAGGGCGCCATGTACGCCTTCCCCCAGGTATGTAGGATGCACAGAACCTTCTGTCTTGCAATACTGTACAGGGCGCTATGTACGCCTTCCCCCAGGTATGTAGGATGCACAGAACCTTCTGTCTTGCAGTACTGTGCAGGGCGCCATGTACGCCTTCCCCCAGGTATGTAGGATGCACAGAACCTTCTGTCTTGCAATACTGTACAGGGCGCCATGTACGCCTTCCCCCAGGTATGTAGGATGCACAGAACCTTCTGTCTTGCAATACTGTACAGGGCGCCATGTACGCCTTCCCCCGGGTATGTAGGATGCACAGAACCTTCTGTCTTGCAATACTGTACAGGGCGCCTTGTACGCCTTCCCCCAGGTATGTAGGATGCACAGAACCTTCTGTCTTGCAATACTGTACAGGGCGCCATGTACGCCTTCCCCCAGGTATGTAGGATGCACAGAACCTTCTGTCTTGCAATACTGTACAGGGCGCCTTGTACGCCTTCCCCCGGGTATGTAGGATGCACAGAACCTTCTGTCTTGCAGTACTGTGCAGGGCGCCATGTACGCCTTCCCCCGGGTATGTAGGATGCACAGAACCTTCTGTCTTGCAGTACTGTGCAGGGTGCCTTGTACGCCTTCCCCCGGGTATGTAGGATGCACAGAACCTTCTGTCTTGCAATACTGTACAGGGCGCCATGTACGCCTTCCCCCAGGTATGTAGGATGCACAGAACCTTCTGTCTTGCAGTACTGTACAGGGCGCCATGTACGCCTTCCCCCAGGTATGTAGGATGCACAGAACCTTCTGTCTTGCAATACTGTACAGGGCGCCATGTACGCCTTCCCCCAGGTATGTAGGATGCACAGAACCTTCTGTCTTGCAGTACTGTGCAGGGCGCCATGTACGCCTTCCCCCAGGTATGTAGGATGCACAGAACCTTCTGTCTTGCAATACTGTACAGGGCGCCATGTACGCCTTCCCCGGGGTATGTAGGATGCACAGAAACGTACTCTTTTTTATTTGTACTGGTACTTTTTCTCATTTAGAATCGTGTCATTTAATATTAATTTTATGACAAGAAATGATAGCACTTGATTCGAGTGTGCTTGCATACAGGTCAAGATTCCCCCCAAGGCCGTTGCAAAGGCAAGCGCTGCCGGACTGCCGGCCGACGTATTCTACTCGTTGCAACTCGTTGAGAAAACGGGGATCTGCGTTGTTCCCGGCGCCGGGTTCGGACAGAAACCGGGAACCTATCACTTCAGAACGACAATCCTGCCTCAGCCCAAACAACTGAGAACGATGCTGGACAAACTCCGCGTTTTCCACGAAGAATTCACCGCCGAGTACAACTAAAGAGATGAGCACTATTTACATCGCAACCGACAATCCTCCCCTCACAGAGCCAAGCTAGACAAACTCCACTAACAATTCTCCGTCAAACGGCAAATGAGAACTTCAATAATGAATATTTCTAAATGTTTAATGTACATTCGAATATAACTCGAATACTTTACCGTTGCATGTTTATTTCCAAAAATTACACAATTACAATATATAAAACATGTTTCTTTATAAAAAATAAATAAATAGAAAACTCTTGACCATTTTAATCATTTGTTACGATCCATTATAAGGGATGCCAACGGAAAATGTCAGACCAGTCAAATTCTCCATAGAGTTGAATTGCCATGGATCTATAAAAAAAAAAAATGGAAAAACAACAATAAAAAAACACAAGTATACCGTACTACCTATTGATCTATTCCTTTGTTTACTGTCCACGGTGGTTCATGCGGTTGGGGTGCAGGTCCTAAGCATATGCCACCTAAGGGATGTTCATCTCCATCTGCAGTCTCGAATAGCACAAGTGTCAGAGCACAGACGTAAAGCCAATCAGAGTGCAATGTGTTATCAGTATCACAGTCTTATCACTGCACTGCACAGTTGAGCCTCGAGAGCATCCGGCTATAAGACAACACGCTGAACAGCTTCCCAGTAGATAGTTGGCATTTCATATAAGTGTTGTTAGCCAGTACTGGCCACAGAAGTCACGGAGTAGTTCAGAGGTATTTATTTCAAATCCCTTAACAGTATCTTCTATTATTGGGAGTTAAAATTCATTATTTTCCAATGTCATTTATTGCCAGTTTTGTGCAGTTCTTCCAGTATTAGGTATTTATTGGCAGATTCATGAAGGGATTTTGTCAGCATCTGGTATTTACGTATTGGCTGTTTGAATGCAGTTATTCCCAGTAATTGGTTCTCATGTAGTTAGTTTATCAAAATATTGACTGATAAGTGATATTTGGTTATTTGTTGTCTGTTTCATGTAGTTATTTCCCAGTATTTGGTATTTACAATGCAGACTGATGTGTTATTTACAGTATCTGGTATTTATTGACTGCTTCGAGTAGTTATCCCAGCATTACGTATTAACTGGCAGATTCATGTAGTTTTCCAGTCTTGGGTTCTTTTCGGACTATTTGTGGAAAGAGATTTCGATACAGCTTTAGGAAACTTGGTAATGGATAAGATGGGGAGATAGGGGGCAATAATGAAACTGTAATATTACTCACGGCAGTATTGAAAATGATTTTGCAGTTTATTTTGTTTATTACAACAACAAAAACAGTAATGACCAGATCAGAAACAAACGCTTTCAATCAATTGAGGAAATGGCTGGAGTAGTCGATTGTTCCGATAAGATCCAACAGTTTATCTTACTTAGCTTGCCTCAGTGATGAAGATCTCACGTCGAAACATTTCGCGAACACTTGTGATACACTTCTTAATTTTCATTGTCAGTTAGTTTTAAATAAGAATGGTTACTTTAATATGTTATCAAATTTCTGCATTTGATTTTGGCTTAAAATGAAATTCAAGAAGTTATGAGAATGCAAAACTGTATATATGTATAAAATAGTTACTAATAAGAAAAAGAATTGTGCAATCTACAATGCTTATTACTAATATAAATAACAAATCACACTCTGTAGAAAACAAACATTTACACTCCCACAAGACGTATAGTTTACAATGCACTTCAGTGTTGCATTATTTGATCACCAGTAACCACCAAGCCACTTGGTTTCTCCAACCTAGCGATTTATTGCCAATCAAATACCATATCCGTAACTAAGAACAGAAAGGCAGTACTTAACATTTATACCATATTGATTGCTAAAACATAGGCCACATATTTTATCCTCATGATACAAACCGGTGTTTTGCTGTTTCTCTGTATCAGTAATAACAATTGGGGTCTACATGCATCCCGAGTCTGGCTAATCGATGGAGATTACAACAAGATGTTACACTCCATCTATGCTTCATATTCATTTTGCCCAGTTTAAATGCGACACGTCTACGAGGATCGGACTAGCTCGGTCCACTTTACACAAAACTGGGAGTGGATTTGCCAGTACGTAATTTTAACACTGTGCAAATTTTTTATTTTGTAGTCAATAAGTTATATTAATAATTAATAGGTACGAAATGAATGGCTTACGTCATCCTCCGTCCATATTCTGAGGGCAGTTCGTGTGGTCGGTGCATATCACAATCGACTTGCTTGACCAAGCGCAAGGTAGATCACGTTAACTAGTGTTAAGGGGTTATCAGGCAAATACAAAAACAATGATAAATTATAAATTCAATTAATGATATTAGATATGTATTAATTACGTAATGTATGGAACTTGAGATTGATGAAGACCCCGGATGCAATTGAGGTTGATACTATTACAAGTTCTTTTGTTCCATGAGATTGACACTCTTACACCACTTGCTTTTTGTTTTGCCTGAATACCCTCAACACTGAACATACTCTGACTAACAGTTCTCTACACACAGGACAGGAAGCCCACATGGTTCTAATACCCAACATGATTACAAAAGGAACATAATTGATAAAATATTGCACTCGGAACAGTTCAATATTGGCGAGTGGACCATGACGGTGCATTCGCCACAATGATTGGTTGTACACGGAGCCAATTACTGATGATAATACTTAAACAGTTGCATGCTGCGGACAATGTATTCAAGGAGTGCAACTCTCACATAGCTTACATTACTCATATTTAATGAAAACTTACCCAGTTGCATACTACTACTTGAATAACATCATTATATTTCTCTAAACCTAAGGATCAGTGTAGCCAATTGTCACCAATCAAACCATAGTGTTGAAATGAAAACCAAACAAACAGATTAACAGACAAACTGTCAAATTTTCTGCAATTTAAAAGTATGGATTGGGATTCAAAATCTTACTTAATGCATAACATAAACAATACAAAATAGTACAGGTAATGCCAAGTTGGTACAATACTGCACTGAACAACTTGACTAAATCATAAACGAATACAATACATAAATAATGGGCGACATCATATAAATAAACATTAAAATTGAGTTGCATTAAAAAATACATCCACAGTTGCTAAGCTGCCCCGTTGCCGACCGCTTAATGTACTACAATAAAACGAATGCTGGGATACATGTTGCACACTTGATTGGTTTCTTCTTCGATGTGACTCGTTTTGGTGAGGTAGCTGAGATACGATGACATTACAAGGGGACGCGTAGGCAGCGATCCGGCCAACATGGTGGTAGCACACGCTCAAATCCTGTATGCATTTTAATCCTTACTGATCGAGATCATGTTCAAATTTAAATGTATGTCTCTCCCTTAGTACACTTAATTATTACTGTAATGATACGAAACATGTACATATGAATGATTCAACATAGTGCTAAAACGCACATGTTTATCTTTATTGTATTAGCACGTAAGCTTTTGTCCTTTGGTTGATAATATACTCATAATCAACAATCATGATCCATGCATGAGGCATGCACTCAATATTGGATAGCCTTAATATCTTTCTGTTTCATCTCTTTGGACTGGATTGCACTGTCCAGTCATTGGTCTTGAACAAGTAGTGTCGAAGGACTTGTACAGTCTTGTACTGTATGGCACGTATGCATCCCCATAGATGACAGCATTCAGTTTCCCTTAGTACCAGAGACCAATACCGAGTTGGTTACATTATGTCAACATGTACGGCACACCCTAACGTAGGCCCGTGTTTTGTCGACTCGTTTCGTCTGTTCATCTCACAGCTGGGATAGGCAAGACACTAGCACAAGCCGTTGATTCCACTCCCGGACCTAATAGAGCTCGATTTCATTTGTCTTTGACACAACCTTCATTGCAGCACATCACGTGTTTGCAAGCGTGCAACTCCTTCGGTCCATATTGTTTCCAATCTCACGTTTGTCAATCAGTTCTACTCTGCACGTAAACAAAGTATTTAAGACGAACACAACATAAACAAGGCTGAGGACTGGCACACGCTGGTTTATAGACCGTTCAGTCTTAAAACATGACGAAAGACGTGGAACAGACTGCCTCACTGAACATTTACCATGCACTGCATTAGCAATTAATTGCAGCCTACACGCTAGAGGGAGTACAACCGTTTGCAATACTACTAGTCATTTATCTTAACACTATTCCCAATATGGGAAATTTCGCAGAGTTTAAAAGACTACGTTGTTTTTTATTTACAATCATGTACATACAGGCGGTTCATGCAGCGCTGTGTGTTTATCACAATTGTCTCTGCTATGACCCACGGCGTGGCAGGATGATGTGGCCGGGAATGCTGAACAGTCCGCTACGCGAGTGGATGTCGATGGCACGGACTGCAAAGTGGTACTTGTTACCTTCCAAGAACTGAAACAAGAACGACAAGCGCATCGTTGAGTAACGTACAACCGGATGCCGGTGATAAACAGAACAGTGACTCGACTTTTGTGCAGGAGGGAACACAAGGGAAATCTCCCATTCGATGCAAGGCAAACTAATTTACTTTGAAACACAAAATAATTGTCCTCTACCTGTGTGAGCGTACACGCCATTGGCAGCGGCATTGCCTTCACGTCCCCCACCTTCTTCCACTGACTGGTGCTGGGCGGAGAGTTGTTCTCCTGGTAAGCGTACAGCTGATAGCTGGCGATCTCTTCGTGTTCCGTGCCGTGGTCCATGTTCCACGACAGTATGATTCCTACCAGCCAGACAAGGCAACCTTCACTTCAAGACTTGACCCCTCCATTCCATTACATTTTCTTGGACATTTATTTCTTCATTTACTAATTCAAGGTAGGGCCTACATCGAATAATCGGAAACCGGTTTGAAACCGGTTACGTAGGAAACCGGTTTTCATTTCGTAAACCGGTTTTTCGAAAATAAAAAAATCACGTTTTTTAAATACGCCGCGCTTTCCCGTGGAACACTAGGCGCATTCGGTATGCAGGTCCGGGTGTCGTGTGTCGAGTGTCGAGTGCCGACTCGACACTCGACACTTGCTCAACGCAGCGCTTTTCATCTCGCTTTTCACTCACCAGTCACTTTGTTCGGCAGCCGCATCTCCCCCCCTCCACCCGCTCCCAACCCACAGCGCAACACGCCTGTCCAGTACTCAACTTCCCGAATACGCGCGGACATCATAATGTGTGTTTGTCGTGAGAGCTGTTTAGTGCAGCGTCGGCGGGGGGGGGGGGGGGGGGGGGGGGAAATATACACACACAAAATCAGTTTTTTTTTTTGCATTTTTTGGAATATACACACAACTTTTTTTTTGCGTTTTTTTTTTTTTTTGAAAAACCGGTTTTTAACCGGTTTTTTAAACGATTATCCGGTTCGTAAAAATACTATTCGGTGTAGGCCCTAATTCAAGGCATTCTATCCAAGGCAAGTTTTCACTGTTCAGTTTAAGTGCAACATAACGTATTCTAAATGGAATGTACCCTACTAGTTAGGCCTACTAGACTTTCAAATGGCCATTACTAATTTATTTTTGTTCATTAAATATTTTGAATACGAGTGTGAACGAACGAAAGCACTTACCATGCTGCTCCCGGTTGTCGACCTTTGATATCTTGAGATCTGGTCGCGGGGGCGGTTTCTTCCAGCCGGGGTTCGACGGGAACTCTGTCGGCGGAGGAGGTAGCGGTGCTGGGTGCTGCGTGTGTAGCGGGGGTAGAGACACGACTGTCGGTCTGCCGGCCGGCTGGATGGTCCGCCGGGCAACCACCTGTTGGAACGTGCTAGTCCCGCCCGCTCGGATCATGTTGGATGGGGGAGTGGCTGCAGCACATTCAACAACACAATCAACAACAACAACAACAACAACATGGTAGCGGTGCTGGGTGCTGCGTGTGTAGCGGGGGTAGAGACACGACTGTCGGTCTGCCGGCCGGCTGGATGGTCCGCCGGGCAACCACCTGTTGGAACGTGCTAGTCCCGCCCGCTTGGATCATGTTGGATGGGGGAGTGGCTGCAGCACATTCAACAACACAATCAACAACAACAACAACAACAACAACATGGTAGCGGTGCTGGGTGCTGCGTGTGTAGCGGGGGTAGAGACACGACTGTCGGTCTGCCAGCCGGCTGGATGGTCCGCCGGGCAACCACCTGTTGGAACGTGCTAGTCCCGCCCGCTCGGATCATGTTGGATGGGGGAGTGGCTGCAGCACATTCAACAACACAATCAACAACAACAACAACAACATGGTAGCGGTGCTGGGTGCTGCGTGTGTAGCGGGGGTAGAGACACGACTGTCGGTCTGCCGGCCGGCTGGATGGTCCGCCGGGCAACCACCTGTTGGAACGTGCTAGTCCCGCCCGCTCGGATCATGTTGGATGGGGGAGTGGCTGCAGCACATTCAACAACACAATCAACAACAACAACAACAACATGGTAGCGGTGCTGGGTGCTGCGTGTGTAGCGGGGGTAGAGACACGACTGTCGGTCTGCCAGCCGGCTGGATGGTCCGCCGGGCAACCACCTGTTGGAACGTGCTAGTCCCGCCCGCTTGGATCATGTTGGATGGGGGAGTGGCTGCAGCACATTCAACAACACAATCAACAACAACAACAACAACAACAACAACAACAACAACAACAACAACATGGTAGCGGTGCTGGGTGCTGCGTGTGTAGCGGGGGTAGACCCACGACTGTCGGTCTACCGGCCGGCTGGATGATCCGCCGGGCAACCACCTGTTGGAACGTGCTAGTCCCGCCCGCTCGGATCATGTTGGATGGGGGAGTGGCTGCAGCACATTCAACAACACAATCAACAACAACAACAACAACAACAACAACAACATGGTAGCGGTGCTGGGTGCTGCGTGTGTAGCGGGGGTAGAGACACGACTGTCGGTCTGCCGGCCGGCTGGATGGTCCGCCGGGCAACCACCTGTTGGAACGTGCTAGTCCCGCCCGCTCGGATCATGTTGGATGGGGGAGTGGCTGCAGCACATTCAACAACACAATCAACAACAACAACAACAACAACAACATGGTAGCGGTGCTGGGTGCTGCGTGTGTAGCGGGGGTAGAGACACGACTGTCGGTCTGCCGGCCGGCTGGATGATCCGCCGGGCAACCACCTGTTGGAACGTGCTAGTCCCGCCCGCTCGGATCATGTTGGATGGGGGAGTGGCTGCAGCACATTCAACAACACAATCAACAACAACAACAACAACATGGTAGCGGTGCTGGGTGCTGCGTGTGTAGCGGGGGTGTCAGTCTGCCAGCCGGCTGGATGGTCTGCCGGGCAACCACCTGTTGGAACGTGCTAGTCCCGCCCGCTCGGATCATGTTGGATGGGGGAGTGGCTGCAGCACATTCAACAACACAATCAACAACAACAACAACATGGGGCTTTTCCAAGGGAAGCACTGTCTTAAAGCCAAAATATAAAAAGTTAAAAACATTTGCTGCCGAGTGGAAAAGGTGAAGAAAAGTATTAACGGCCATCAAAATATTTCAATGTATTCCTTGAAAACAGTCAAAATATTCCCATATCTATTTCACAAAACCCCATGAATATTCCATAGCCTACCAAATATAGCTAAATATTTCCAAACAAGTGACACATGTTTAGTAATCACAAGGTCATGAAATGCATAATATTAATAATCTGGTCTCTACTCATTGGCAACTAGGGATGACATCGGGTACCCGGGTAGCCCGGATACCCGGCTCCAAAGTAATACCCAAAGCCGTTTTTCGGGCCCGGGTAATTTTTTAGTCCGTTTCTAGGCTATATTTACGCGCCAGTATTGCTGCGGTTGATTTCGATGGAGCCAGCAGGCACGGCGGGCACCAACCCATCCCCCACTATCCATAACAAGTGCCTCGACAGGGAACAGAACAGACGCGAACAGACTTGCATTCGTTACTGTTTGTTCATTGTTTAACATTCTGGTGAACATTCTGGCTAACACTTGTTCAATTACTATTTATTTTACTTGAAATAGCATGTTTTAATACGTGCTTCAGTTGTGTATTGCTAAATGTTTTGTTTTACTCGACGTTATTACTGCAGGCATATTGCGAGAGGCCAACCGAGAGGGTGGCGTGCATATCAGTCTTCGCTCCCCGCGCACTTCACAAGGCCTAGCGAGGACCTGCAAATCAAGCCTACACATCGAAAAATACGTTTTCAGGATCCGGGTACCCGGGTAATATGAGAGCTGGAACCGGTTCCGAATTTTATTACCCGATGTCATCCCTATTGGCAACCATTCATTTTTGCAGCTCCCTTTTTGAGACTCCACTTGTGTCAAACCACTTTCTGCACATGAACGCATTCCAAAATTCACGAAAATGCAACCAACTCAACGGTAAATGACGTCATCGTTGAGTGCGATTGTCGGTGAATATTGGAACACTACAGTATATAGGCTACAACCCGCAGTTGGACACACAGATATTTTCGAGTTCTGAAAGTTGGATCGTTTGGCCAAACCCTCCGACATTCCTTCCCTCGACCCATCGACCGCAAATACCTTTGATCGGCGAGCTGTTCATAATCTTACCTATTAATCCTGATGACCTGTCACAACAAATGCCATATAGAATTAAGAACAACACTTTTTTCTGAATTATATGCTGTATCCATCGTTGATATTTCTACATTGCGCTAAAGAGCTGGAAATTATATAATCAGTGTTTTTTTTAATTTGACTTTCTATGACGAACACAACCATTTGTACTAATGAATTGATGTTAGTAGATAATGTTTTATCGTGGATTAGAAAAAAAAGTAGTTTTACAAAGACAATCAGAAGACCTGCTGCTCTATATCTTACATTTTAATTACCTACAATTAGATGTGAAAATTAATGCCAACGTATAAAAAAAATGTGTATTTTCTTTCATAAAACGGCGTCAGATTACATTACTGAACCACATGTTTTAAATTGCATTATATTTTATACGTAAGGCAATAATCTAGTACGATAAAACCGACACACAATTCCTAACTTGAAGTATTATGATTGGCGGTAAGCCTACTATTACGTAAATTAAACTTTTTCCTAAATGTAAGATTATAATATTGTTTGCTAATATAAGTCCGGTTGTTTTCGTCATAGAAAGACAAATAAAAAAAAAACTGATCAAATAATTTCAAGCTGTTTAACGCTGTTTAATGCGATCATGAAATATCCGTATAATTCCTAAAAAGTGTTTTTTCCTACAAGATGACTTTTGTTGTGACAGGTCATCATGATTAAAGGTAAGATAATGCAAGGCTCGCCGATCGAAGGTAATTATGGTCGAGGCGAGAGGGAGGGAAACCCGTACTTTCGCCAGAGGTTGGTACAAACGCTACCCGAATTTATGCCCTCGGGCCTGTCCAACAGCGAAATAAACGAACTGTAGCGATGACACAAGCCAACTTGGCGCGATCATCCATACTACTCATAAACTACAAAATGATGTACCAAGTATTAGAAATTATTCCTTCCATCATCGCTTCCGTCGTTTCAGCATGTTCTGCGTTTATTTCAGATTCTGAAGACTCCGAAAACTCTGACGACGCATTAGAACCGAGGCGCAAACGAACTAAAATTAGAATTTAGAAATTATGTTGTAAATGTAGTTGAACACTATGACGACGAAGATTTTAGACGTCATTTTCGTTTTAATGGAACGTCTGTCACAGTAAGTTATTTATTTTGCTTCATGTCAGTCGATTGTAGTGAATTCTTCTGATAGTTAATTAATGCTAGTTACGTTCTAATTAAAGGTGTTGATGAACAGGATTGGTCCACATTTCGAGCCTGCTTTTCGACGACCCAAGTTAAACCTTGAGCATTCGGTTGTTTCTTTTGCAACAGACTGCAGAAGCACTTCATAAACTGAACTACATTTCCGCCGTAACTCAACGGGTCATCGAACTATTTCCTAGTTGAGTCTGGTTACTCAACGAAGACTCACCGATGATTTTTGGCACACGACCGGTGATTAATCCGTTGAGCATTGGAACGTGTATGTTGACTTTGTTGAGTAATCGTTGAATTCTGGAATGCCTACCATGTACACCATCTTGTTCACCAGCGCTGACCAATATAAGCCTACCTAACTATCCTTCAGTCTAGCAATCCTTCAGTCCTTACAGTTTGCACTGCCCCATTTTACATGGGTTTCGGCATTGTAAGTACTGTCAGTTTCACATTGGGTTTTACTAACCTGAAGAAACGACGGCTCCGTTTTTCAGCATGAGCGTTTGTGTTTGCGTACTCGGCCTTACTGTGAGCATTCCACTTGGTCGAAGGTTGCCGCTCTATAACAAACAATGAGAAAACGTTACAAGACAATTACAACACACCCACGGAAACAACAGTGGTCAAGAGGATTCGTTGCAGGTTTAATGATAGAACTGTACCATCATGCTTGCAACTCACCCGAGTTATTATATCTTGATGAGATCAACTACATATAAACATTAAATTAATGTATAGTGAACATAGAATAAAAAACAAACAAAGTGCATTCTCTTATTAAAGTGTAGCCTACCATATAGGAAGGGCGAAGAAACTTAACCCCGCAGAGGACTTACCGTTTGTTGTGTGAACAACTGAAGTCGGCCCGAAGTCGGGCTACCAGCCGAGGCCGGTAGCATG
Organism: Isoperla grammatica; assembly: GCA_945910005.1. NCBI lineage: Eukaryota > Metazoa > Arthropoda > Insecta > Plecoptera > Perlodidae > Isoperla > Isoperla grammatica. Next base: position 20,628,269 of record OX246743.1, read on the forward strand.
TACGCGAGGCGTTGGCCGTTCACACCCGTCTACAACAAACAACACATGGGATTAGTCCACTGTACGATGCATGTCTTGCACTTCGGATGGGAGCGAGCAGGGACGGCTCGCGCGTAAGGGCACACGAGCACGTGCCCTCCCTTTCCTCCCGCCAACAATCACTCACATTAAATTCCGAGTTGTGGACTTGTGATATATTTACATAAAATCGAAGTTTGTATTTTCAAAATGTACATTCAAATAAAAGCGCGCTGGGCGCTTCTCCAGGCGGTGCCCGAAATCTGCGACAGAGTGTGCTAGTATGTAGTGCGGAGAGTGCCAGCAGGCGACCAACACTAACAACAACGAACTTTCGTGTGGCTTGCAGATGAGTCAACTACCTGGCGCATGCGCACTTTCATTTTTCCAAGAAAGTGTGAGGGTAACCCCCAAAAGTAAAGGTTAACATTAGGCAAGGTAGAGCCTGTATTTCACTGGCCCAAGTGATTAGACAGTTGGTTGGACTGCTGTTATCATTGAGTTTGTTAACAAACTCAATGCTGTTACCACGCGATCCGAGTGTGTGTGATTATGTGCCGATTGTGTGCTGACAGGTGGTTGTCTTTGTGTAGGTGTACATTAGTGAAGTGCATGATTTATGTGGAGTTGACTTTGTAGTGTGTGAGTGACAGTAGTGAAGCCTCGTCAAATAATTATGGACAGTGATAATATTCCGTGTTACACCAAAACAAAATGAATGAGGTAAGATACTTAACCCATCCGCATCGGTAAGCGGACTGGTACGCTTATACAAAACTGGCCACGGTAACCAGAAGCGGACTGGTACGCACTTGCGCGCGCTTCACTTTGAACATGTATAGTGGTGCTATCTAGCGTACGATATCGGAACTAATTCCTGCAATCTCTTGCTCAAGCTAGTGGCGATTCTAGTGTGCATTTCTTGAACTCTGTCGGCTTTTGTTTGTTCTTAAAATTGTTTTTATGTCCGCTCATCTCGATCCGAAACTTAGATCAGCTGTCAAATTTGTCAAGATGGACTCGGGCCGGGAAGCAGTCGTTGTTTTCGGGGCAAAGAAAGTGACATTAGACAGATTTTAGACATTCTAGGATCTGATTTTAGTGACAGTGATGGAAAAAGGTGTTTACAACCCAAACTTACAAAATATTGTGGTTTCAAATGAGAGTGAGAGCAATTGTGAAATGGACAATGACAGTGACACTAGGCCTAGGCCTAGGCCTAGGTCTCGCGTGTAGGCGTACGCCTAGAGATACGAGTGTGCGTGTTCCCGCTAGTAAAACTGCTAGGTCTACTATTATCAGTGACAGTGATAGAGATGTGGACATTGGTATGGACATGGACGAAAGTGACAATGAAGACGTATTCGTGTTAACCTTGGCGCGCGCTAAAAGTGCGTGGTTTCCGGGGGCGGCCAGCCGAATGAGGCAACTGATGCGGATGGGTTAAAAAAGAAATACTTGAGTTACAAAGATCGACTGTTAGCAAAGACATTTAGGTCCACCAAGACCAGACTTGTGCATAACTGCATTAGTCAGGCTGTTCTGTTAGCTACAGGTGCATAATGCATTCTTCTGTTTTACATGCCTTTTGTTTGGCGGTGATTATACATGCGTAGGGATTTGTCACATATAGCCTACATAACCTCACATTAACACAGCTGTTGCTGTTGTGGTTGTTGTATTTATCAACTAGCCCAGTTGTCATAAGTAGGTAGTTTAGTTCTTAAGTGGGTCATACTGTTTAAATCTAGCCATGACTCGACGCGAGAGTCGGGTGTCCAATTTCAAACAAGGTAGGTTTCTTTACGTATAAAAGTGTTCAATAAATCTATATTCATCCTGAAGTATTGTGTACTTAATTTAGATAAGACATAACAGGATTGGTGTAAAAGATTTGAAACACGTGAGTGAGAAAACCAAAAAACATATCCAAAGTCATCTGGACAATGAAATGAGTCTACCGTTGATAGGTAGGAATTATATCAGACAACAACTATAGATGTCGGCTATAGAATTTCTGTTCGTAAACACAATGACACAGACGTTAAAATATTAGGTAAGTTTGCATGTGCTGTTATTTTATTAGGCCTATCTTCTGTATCTGTGCCAGTGTCTAAATGTAACTCTAAAATGCATCTAGCTACCCTTTTTAAATGTTAACTGATTTGTGCCCTACCTATTTCAAACCCCATGAGCCGCCACTGGGAGCGAGACATCTTTAATGTGGAAGCAAAACAACATTCGCCGACAATCGAGTACACACGAATACTCCAGTTGCCCACCGCCTGCTACTGGAACTGTGCCTATGTGAGAATAGCGATAGGCCTACTACATAGTGATAGTGGTGGGGATATTCGTGCACACTTTTACATACTTTTTTACTTTTTTTTACAGCCAGTGTGAGCACTGCCCTGTAAAGATATCTCCTGTGCAATTTTCGTAGAATAAAAACATTTGGGAACGAGGAGTGCTGGTAATGGCTGTTTGAAATATACTAATAACAGGTTAATGACAATGCAAATGAAGACTTTCTTGTGTATTAAAAATATAATTTTTAAACAATTTATACAAAGTGACAAACCACATCTTTATGTTTATTTGTAATTGAATTGTTTTGCATCCCCTTCAAGTCAATAGCCTAGATAGTGAACAGTACTACAGTATATGGGAAAACATTTAGTTTGATTGTTTTAGGCATTTGCATTGATATGTAAACATTGGAGTGTCTGCCAACAATGATGCAAATATGTTTAGGGATTTACTATAAAGCGACATGCCAACTACACTACACCGACCAGGCTAGGCAATCACACCCAACCAATCTGTAGCACACAACTCACCGTAATGCCGGTCAGCTGTTGTGGCGGGCCGAACCGAATTGTGCTGCCGAGGGTGGGCGGGCTGCCGTTGATCTGAGCCACTCTCAGCGGTTGTGACACTGCCACACAGAAACACACAGATATTACCCCAGCATATGCCAGGCAGAGCAGAAGGGCGGGTTGGTAGAAATAGTCTGCTAGTCTACAGGCTTCAAATGGAAGTATCTGAACTCTTGGCTGGTGTACTATCATAGGATACCAATTGAAGACAAACCGTCAACGTACAAGAGATCACCAATGGCATTGTTTTCTACACCATTTCTGGTCAGATCTTTAAACAAATGCTATGCAGCCTACGTATGTAGCAAATAATTTTTAATTATGATGGAGAAAAACTTATTTAAAAAGAAAATAGTATTGAAGTTATCAAGAGATGGTTTCCAAACCATTTGAATTTCGATTCCAAGGTTTATGAACGGCAACAAAGTTAATTTTCCGACAGCCATATATGCCTATACTGGGAATCGAACCCCTTCTGAATTGAATTGTGTTGTGCACTGCCATCATTAATTTAGTAGTATAAATAGGCATTCAAATAAACCCGACGTCATATGCAAATGATGAAAGTTGTTGAGTACGTCGTTAAAAAACAAATAATCGATATGAAAATGAAAGGTGAGAGAGACACGCTAAGTTTGGAGCACGTATGCTACAATTCAAATAACAATTGTTTGCGTAACTCTACAGCAGTTGCAGTCCCAAACCAGACTGAACTTATCACCAAACACTGTAATAATACGCTAGCTACCCTTAATACAGGAAATTAGGCTTCTGGGCGCGCGACTCTTTACCGTATTGACCCGAATATAATACGAGTGTGGATTTTTGAGCAGCCAGTGGGGAAAATATCATATCTCAAATATACAACGATCAGGATAAACAACAATACAGCACGTCAGCTACAGCCGCCTTGCCGGCGCTGTTCCAAGAGCGAGCCAGTTGGCCAGCGCCCGTGAGGTAGGCATCCCCGCGCTACAGTAAACCTGTTACGAGCGCTCGATCGGGGCTGTCTAGAACGCATGGAACGATGTCGTAAGTGAGCCAGCTGGCTAGCGCCCGTGAGGTAGGCAGCCCCGCGCCACAGTAAACCTGTTACGAGCGCTCGATCGGGGCTGTCTAGAACGCATGGAACGATGTCGTAAGTGAACCAGCTGGCTAGCGCCCGTGAGGTAGGCAGCCCCGCGCCACAGTAAACCTGTTACGAACGCTCGATCGGGACCGCACAGCACACATGGAACGATGTCCACCCCGCCTGTACTCGTGCTAGCAGTCTCGCACAGAACACAACAACGCATTCTAGCGGAGACATTGCGCAGCAGAATGCTGGCGTGGTGTATAAAGTCTCCGGTAGAGTGCGATAGGTTCGAGCACTCGCCACGGAGTCGTGATTCGTTGATCGGCGATAGTGCGCATGTATACCCGCGCGGGAAATTTGAATTCACGCTTCGAAAACCTTAGACCGGGAATATAATACGAATACGATTTTAGATTATTTTTTTATGGGAAAAAAACCTCGTATTATATTCGGGTCAATACGGTATACAGCGAACCTAGCCAGCGGGCCGGGCGTGACACTAAACACGCCAAGCGCAGCGAATCCATTGCGTAAGCTCGAAGTTGTCACACCAGAGTCGCCAGGAGCGCAGCGCTGTTTTTTATGTCTCTCACAGTTCCTATATTAAGCGATCACCGCAACGTACCTCGCTTAGTCTTGTCGTCCTCGTCAGTGAGATCGATGAGCATGTCGCTGGTGGGCCGAGGAGTGACAGACTTGACCACCGGCCGGCCGGGTGCGGACGCGGCCGTGCTGAGGTTGCCCGCGACCGTCATCACCGTCCTCGTGGAGACCACGCTGGTGACCTGGCAACAAGACGAGACCGTGTTTGCCCTCAATGTCTTGCATCCCCCCCTCTACAATAAACTCTCCTTTCCTGCCCTCCTTAAAACACAACTTAAAATTATTTCTTGTATCCCAGTAATTTTACTCTATTCACGATTACCTGTCTAAACCTATATCTTCATATTTTTAAATTTTTTATATTTTTATACATATAGCCCTTCTCTTGACTGAATAATTTTGTTTCTATATACATATTTTTTGTATGTCTAGCATTTGTTATATTAAATAATAAATATTTTTTATTACTAAAATGTGTTCACTTTCCATTTCTAGTTTCTACCTAAAAAGAGTTGTACAATGTTTGCGTGTATCATGCGTCACCTACCGTTGTGCTGGGGGCTCGGAACCGGATGGCGGGGGGTGGCGCGGAGGTGACGGGGGGCTTGGGGGAGGGGACGGCTTGCGGTAGCTTCGCGGGGGACGGCGTCACCACCTTCTGGACCACGGGAGTCCGGTTCGGGGACACGGCGGTCGAGGCCTGTCCAAAGGAAACCGAGCAATTAGAAATGAATACGTTGCTCCGCCACGTAGTTAAACGGCACCAACGGATCGGGTCTAGAACTTACCTGGGGGTAGTGAATTGTGGGGGTAGTATTTCTGTTAGTCATGATGCCACCACTTTTACGTTTGGTCCCGGGAGGCAGGCCGTTTCGCATGTGCGTTGTGTTATTCTTGCCCACGGACTGCTGTAACATGAAGACGTGACAATCACTAACACAGTGTGCACAATGTTGAATAATCTCATAATTATGTAGACTATGGTTATTTCACTTAATACCACATTTTGATAATATATCAATTCTGTACCCTCACGATAAGTGAATGTTTTGACAGTATGTATTTCTATGTTTGTTCTTGTTAGTTTTAAGCCCATATTCATTCTCTATCTCTCCCTCTCCCTCTCCCCCTCTCCCCCTCTCCCCCTCTCTCTCTCTCTCTCTCTCTCTCTCTCTCTCTCTCTCTCTCTCTCTCTCTCTTTCTCTCTCTCTCTCTCTCTCTCTCTCTCTCTCTCTCTCTCTCTCTCTCTCTCTCTCTCTCTATATATATATATCTCTATCTCTCTCTCTATATATATCTCTATCTCTCTCTCAAGAGGAGTACACCCTAGCATTGTAATGGTCAGTGAAATATGAAACAAAAGTAGGACTTACTAAGGACGGCATGATGACTTGGAGACCGACTGAACGAGTAATTTTGATTGGAATTTGCATCTGATTTGAATTCTGTTTGGTTTCGGTGGCCAGTTTCTTAAAGACCATCGTCATGTCGGACAGCTGGAAAATGGATGTGACAGTTAGTACCCGTAGGCAGACAAAACACACTCGAACCCCCACCACAAAAGACGAGTGGACGACTCACCTGCTTTTGAAGACTCGTAGCCTTGTTTTTCCAAAACTCGGTCATCTTCTCAAGTTTCTGCACCTTCTCGCGTAGAACTCCGTTCTCTCCGGTCTCCGAAAGTACCTCGCCCATGCGCTGGGTAATCAACTCTTCCAAGTCCTGCGAGATCAGTCATCCATTTATTGCTCCAAATGGTTAACTCTTTGAAAGAATATTTTGTTATCAAAATCATTGCTTTATAGCCATGCAAAGACAATCTTAAAGGAATAGTCAGATGAAAAACTAAAGAACTACCATTTGTAGATGTCCACCCTCAAATATGGAAAACATGACTAAACGATATCATACATTAAAAGCAGGCGGTTAAAAAATTAAAGAAAACGCGATTTTTTGGCTTGGTGCTACCAAGTAGCACCGAGCAACTTTCCTCATGGTAATTCCCATTTACAAAAATTGTTGCCGCGAGATAGTAAAACCACCGCTAAAATAGGGCACTTATCAAAAATCGATCAGGAGGTTTAATGTGCATCGTTTCTCTACCGATAACATGCTTCTTAGTACGAACGTGTACTTCTACAAAATGCCCTGCAATTAATTTGTTTGTGATTTCATGTGTAGAAAAGTTGCAATCTGTTTTGAGCGGCACTGTCCGCAGTCGCCGAGTGTTTCGCGGAGCGCTGGCGGGACTCGTATTACACAATGAGTGCTCTGTCTATCAGGCAGGCGTTAGCGACCTCGGAACCGATACAGCTGTACTACGCTTTAGAAGAAAAATGCAGCAGATCGGACGGAGTCAATCAATTAGAATAGCTGAATGTTCACTATTTTTTTTCTTGCGTTGAAGCAACCTATATCAATTGTACTTTACACATAACTGATTTTCATGCACTTTTGACTCATTGGTAATTTTCTAGTTCTCCATCTGACTATTCCTTTAAATAAAGATAATCATAAAAATGTGCATGACGGCTCATTGATAGCATTTCCATGATTAAACTAGGGCCATGTTTCAATGCTTCATAGTCATCTAAATAGTTGCCCACACAACAGTGATCAACAATGAAAGTGACGTCTAAAGAAGACGTCGGTGACTTAGCTGACTTGAATACTGGACATAACTAACAATCAGGAAGATGTTTCCATATTCTGTTACTTTGGAACTACATCCCCACTTCAAAAAATTTCTTGTTATGGCAGAGGACAGGGTAGGCCATAAATATAATGGTGATCAATAAAATGGCTCTCGTTTCCATACTTTAATCTTGCTCACAAAAGCACAAATATTGTGCATGGGATTTTCAAGAATTAGTTGCAAAATAACAATACACCAAAACCAGACAAGTTCCAGGGTAAAGCACGGGCCTCTTTTGCAACCGAATGAACATCGGTACGAATACTGGGTACCCAACACTACTCACATCAATAGTGATGTCCTGCAGTCTTCTGTTCTTGAGATCTTTAATGAACGGCATCATGACGCGTTCCTTTCTGTCCAGGCCTGCGAAGGCAACTCGTTCTATCGCCTTATCTATGTTGGACCGTGGTTTACGTGGCACGGCAGCAATAGCCGCGGGTTCGTCTGTCGCCATCGCTTGGTCACATTTCTTGGCGACGTGCTCGTTCGACATGGAACTGGCACAAGAATTCGAACTGGACTCGTCCACGGAGAGTACGCGAGCTTTCTTCGGCTCCAACCCATCGGGGAATTCCGAGGTACGTTTTACGGAAGTCTTTTCACTCGTCGGGTCGATATTGTCGGCGTCTGTCTTAGAATCGGCGACCACTTCCGAGTCGTGACCGTTGGTCAGTTTAGCCTTCTTGGACTCAATTGGGTCATCAATCGAGGACGCCCGCTTATGTGCGAGCACGGTGAAGCCTAGAAATAATACAAGACTATATAGAGTTGACTACTAGACTGCAACACTATGTCTTGCTCATCAGATAGTGATAGAGTTGACAGTAAGGTAGGTAACTACTAGACTGCAACACTATGTCTTGCTCATCAGATAGTGATAGAGTTGACAGTAAGGTAGGTAACTACTAGACTGCAACACTATGTCTTGCTCATCAGATAGTGATAGATTGTTGAGTCTTCAGACAATATTACTACAGTTAAATAAAGACAAAACAAATACGCATTTGACAAACTATTGGGTAAGAATGAGATCTATTTACTTTTACTCAAGGTAGAGGGACATAATAATGTAGCAATATGTGCATGATTCCCTTCTGTTAATGCGCTAATGACTATCTTCATTTTAACGTACATATTTCGTATCAGATGTTCTTTTTAGGACTATTCATTGCTCTCCCTCCAAAGTTTACCATTACTCTATACTGGTCATATGAATAAAGGTTATTATTAAGTATTGGAAGCAGGCATAGACCAACAGGACCAATTCACTATTTTACCGTGTTTTAATAAGATACGTTTAAATACCAATTTTGGTGACATAATTGATTGTTAGCCAAGTACTTTTTTAGGTTTGTATTTCAGTTCATTAGTGGGACAAAACACTAACTTTTCTCATGCTGACCTTCATACATACGTTGAGGCGGTCTTCCCCTGGTAGACCCAACTAGTTTCTTCGTTAGTCACGTCTGTTGTGGTTTTCCTAAGACGTGTTTCACGTAATCTCAGTAACTATCTCGTCAGCATGAGAATAATTAGCATTGGATGTGTAAGAGAACGGTATTCTTCCAAAAGACAAAAGCACAGCTAGCCTATATCTCGCAAAGATCCACGTAATATGATTTGAATGGACCAAACTCGTTCTTGGCTTGGAACTTGCAGCTTTCCGCATGTTACACCAGGAGGAGTTATTACAGCTATAGCATTGATTGTAACAGTTGCACATAGTGGACTGGGTTCCGGTTCATTCAAGTCTTGCATTATCGTTGTTGCACGTTGCCTCAAACTATTATTAGCAGTATATCAATATCATGCAATAATTGAATGGTATATTTCTTATGGAATAATAGCTTGGGGAAATCTTGTACAGAACATTTTATAACTATTTCTGGTCTGCACATTTACGTGACAATTTTTTTACAGGAACAAAAGAAACGAAAAGAATACGCACAAGAAAAACTGTACTCCACAAAAAAACAACACAAATAAATGTTCAAAAAAGTCCCAGCTTATACAGGTTTAATACTTTAGAACAAACTTCCAAGTACTAATCTAAAAGAATAGAAGAATTCCTAGCAAGTCTACCGCTAGACTCAACTCAAGAACTTTAGAAGGGAAATACAAAATTTCATAGCCTTAAGGCCACTTCAAAAAATTAATTATTTACCTAGAGACTGTCATTTCAGAATAATCGGAATAAATGTAATAGTGCATGATGAAATACGACCAACTATTAAGATGGCCACCGAAGGAAATCATTATCGCATTTTGAAAGAAACGTGGTCAGACTGGGTTAAGGTAGCGTATTTTTTTAAATTCCAGCATTGTTTGTTTCTCGAATTAATTGAGAAAACCAGGAATAATGTCTAGCCCAAGGACATGTCGACGACATTGAGGGTTGAGTGGGCCCACCAACCTGAATCTGAACTTGAACCAGCTGTGCAGTTAGGGTTCTTGAATTCCGTCTCAGTTGTTGATCCGCTAGACAACACATTTATATTATGCTCATAAAAAAAAGCACCACCTCCAACACCAACATTCTAAAGCGATTATTAAGCATCATTTACAAGCTAGCATCCACAACCACAATGACAATCGATGATATAGGCAATTTCGTGTAGTTCTATAACAGTTTCGTATGGAACGATCACATCCGAACAACTTTTCTACTACAAAATGGAGATTGATGATTTATTTAGAGCCTCCAAGGAACTCCAACCATGTACGATGTAATATCTAGCTTACAGACAGCGGAAGCACACCTGTCCTTGGAAGATGATCGTGTACGGTACCCAAAATAAATCTTTTGCGTTTGTTTGTGGACATTCTCATGTCTACTCCTTTGCAAAATAAATTGTGTTTATTAGAGCTCAAGTGTTCAAATGATTCCCTTAAAACTATACAAACACTAATGTTAACGTGTCAACTCCATTCAGAAAGCAGTTATTCACTTGTCGAGGCACTATACATGCAACAATTCGACGGCTAGGACATGTGGAATACCTAGTTAAAATATTTTTTTTTTAAAGTTTCAAACAAGACAACAAAAGTAGCTTTCTCATAAGTACCTATGTTAACTTATGTTACCTTTCACTCATGTCTAGTGATGACATCGAGTCCAAAAATTTCGTACCGGTTCCGGAGCGAGAAAAAGTTAGTACTAGTAATCTTAAATTTTCAGTTTTTTTTTCAAGTTACAATTTACAATCAGCAGGTCAAAAGTGCCCGTTAATATTTATAATTCTTCAAAGTTCAAACAATGTGCGCGTCCTTGAACACGCGTGGCCTATTGTGCGATCTGCTAATGGGATGGGCCTAGTATGCTGACTGAGTGAGAAAAGAAGGAGGTGCTGATACGTAGTTACACCAAAAAGAAATGAAATTGTAATTATCAAATCAAATAAATCAATTATTTATTTATTACAAATTTTTGATAATATTTTGTTGAAACAAAAATTGCATTATTGTAGCATTAATTAACAAAGGATGAATTAGCTTTTTTAGCACTCGAGGTACTCATGTTGTCAGTCTAAACTCAAAATAAATCCAAATGAAATCAACACCAGTTGAATGTCGCGTGTCAGCTGCCGACCTGCTAGTGCCTGTGCGTATTACGTGACAGCAGAGCGCGCGCGGACTCGCCGCTACACCATCCATTTCTCATAAGTAGTTCACATATTTCGAAAACCAAAAAAAAAAAGGTGTGAGAAGTAGGAACCGGTTCCTTCCATAAGGAACCGGTTCGGAACCAGTTTCCGGGTACCCGATGTCATCACTACTCATGTCTAGGATAGGCTTCAACTAAGCGAAATCTTGACTATGCATCATGCCTGGGTGCTGAAAGGTTCTTACAGGGAGATGTAGGTACAGAGGAGAGTTACATCGGGATATGCAACTGGTAGTGTATGATAGCATAACAGCAATGAACCAACGATACACTCGTCTTCAGATTCAGCCTCCCCGACAGCACAACGTGTCACGCACAACAGAAATGTGAAGCTCTACTACACACTATCTACAACCAGATAATTAAACTAAATAAGTAACACACACAATTCTATTTAAAGTCAGCAATTAAAGTTTGTCTATTCTTTAATAAAAAAGAGTTAAACCAACTTGGAAAACAGTGGCAAATTAAGGTACCAACACCAAAAGCAGACAATTGCCAGAATAAGGACTATGACAAGTATACATGAAGAGGAATAAAAACTACGTAGATACGTACTCCCATATTTTGGCAGCATGTCAAGAAATATGCAACACCAGGTGGTACTAGTATCTTATTTAAAAACATTTGGAAAGACCATCTGACTTCTTATACGTTATATCAATATATTAGCAAATAAACCAATAACCAAAACTGAAGGTGGTTCGTATACTACCCTCTTTGGTTACCATACCCCTTATTATTCAGTCTTTGGAAATGTACATTTTCTACTTAGCAGCAAAATTTACTTCACAGCACAATTAACATTATTCTAGCAGTTGAGCATGTACCCGAATGTCAGCTAATTACTTTGAATAAATTAAATTCGAACCACAAAGATTTAGGATGATATTTGACATTAAATTAATATACAATATTGCTAGCAAAAACTGTACTACTGTAATTAATACAAAGGAAGTAAAAATTGAAATGCAAAATGTACCGAATGAACTGCTGTACTTTGCAGCCAAGAGATTAATATGTGGTCCATGATCCATATCCTAACCCCCCAGTGAAGACACTATGACATGCCCTAAGCTACAACTACATTATTTAAATAAACTGTATATGGCTAAAATAATTATGTTAGTCAGCATGCCAGCACGTGCTCTTGCACATTTATTAGCACTGAAGCAGTAAATCAATAGTACATAAATGATATTTAAGCAGTTACAGCGACATATTTACATCGTCCATGCATTAACTGTATTGTGCGTGCCGAGTGCACCGAGCTAGGCAATATTAGTAACCCATGCCCCACCAGAGACCGAATGAAATGTAGGCCTACGGTACGCACCACTGGAAATGTCTCTGGCCGAGGAAACTCTACTCCCTTGAATGCCGGCTGCGGAAACATCGTTTTCTTTGGAAACATCTGCTTGTGATTGTCGAGCCTTCCCTACTTCTTTTGTACATTCAGACTCTGAAGTTTTGTTAATCTCATCTTTAAGTAGCATGTCGAACGTACTGTCACCCTTGCTTTCGTCGGTTGCGGGAGAAGAGGGTTCTAATTCATTGATTTCAGGTACATCATCTTTGACTAACTTCTCATCTCTTTCCATGTCCATACTATTATCTTCTGAATTAGCACATTTTTCAACTTTCTGTTCAATGGGTATTTTAGTGGTGTTTTGAATTTCATAGCTATCTTCCTTTATTTCCAATTTTGGAGTGCTACCTCTGTCTTCATCCAGATCAATTGCCAGATCGCTTTGCGAGCCTTCGGAACAAACGTTAATGTCACCTGGTTCATCCGCAGAATCACAGAGGTCAATAATTGTACTATTTGAAGTGACTTTCAGTTCACTACTAGAGATGTTCTTATTGTTTGTGGATGTGTCATCGACAGCATCACAACTCTTGCCCGTGGCAGAATGGTTAGATTCTTCGACTTTCGGAACATGTGCTACTGCATCGTCTCCTTCAGTCGAGCTCGAGTCATTCTCAATGACACTTGCACAAGGCAAGATTGGATCATCTAACTTCTCTCCAATGTTTTCTACTTTTTTGATAACATGCTCAGTTTCCACAGAAGAGTTAGAAGTTGCTACATTTGACTTAGCACCTGCATCACATTCATCTTCAGATACATCGGAATGTGCACTAGTTGACATAACAGAATGTTCTGATTTTTCCAATGGTGCAAGCGACCCATCATCCCTGCTTTTGTCTTTCGGGAAGATATTATCACAGATATCCTTGGACTGCTCTTCAGCCTTTTCAGTTGTTTCGTCCAAAACAGTTTTGTGCACTTCTTCATCGACCTTGCTATCCTCTTCACATTCTTTGTCCAAAGTTGGTGTCTGCATGTCTTCTTTGTCCAGACAATCTTCTGCAAGCTCTTTGTCCACAGCTACAGTTAGCTTTTCTTCTGTGTCCCCACAATCTTCTGCAAGCTCTTTATCCAAAGTCAATGTTACCTTTTCTTCTTTGTCCCCACTATCTTCTGCAAGTTCTTTATCCAAAGCCACTGTTACCTTTTCTTCTGTGTCCCCACAATCTTCTGCAAGCTCTTTGTCCACAGCTAATGTTAGCTTTTCTTCTTTGTCCACACAATCTTCTGCAATGTCTTTGTCCAAAGCTACAGTTAGCTTTCCTTCTTTGTCCCCACAATCTTCTGCAAGTTCATTGTCCAAAGCTAATGTTAGCTTTTCTTCTTTGTCCACACAATCTTCTGCAATGTCTTTGTCCAAAGCTACAGTTAGCTTTCCTTCTTTGTCCCCACAATCTTCTGCAAGTTCGTTGTCCAAAGCTAATGTTAGCTTTTCTTCTTTGTCCACACAATCTTCTGCAATGTCTTTGTCCAAAGCTACAGTTAGCTTTTCTTCTTTGTCCACGCTATCTTCTACAAGTTCTTTGTCCATGCTATCTTCTACAAGTTCTTTGTCCAAAGCTATTGTTGGCATTTCTTCATCTGTGCAATCTTCAAGTTGTTTGTCCAAAGCTGTCATTTGCATTTCTTCTTTATCTGTGCAATCTTCAAGTTCTTTGTGCAAATCTGGTGTTTGAATTTCTTTCTTGTCTGTGGAATATTTTTCAAGAGCTTTGCCTAAAGCTGCTGTTTGCACTTTGGAATGGTTCTTGCAACCTTCTTCTGTTCTTTTGTCCAAAACTGGTATTGGTGCTACTTTCTTATTATTGTTACCTTCAAGTTCTTTGTCCAAAACTGTGGTTTTCACTTCCTCCTGGTTCTTGCAATCTTCTTTGAGTTCCTTGTCTACAGCACATCTTTGCTCTTCTTCATTGTCTTTGCAATCTTCTTTGGGTTCTTTGTTCAAAGTTGCCCCCTGCAGTTTCTCCTTGTCCTTACAATCTTCTTCAAGTTCTTGATCTAAAGCAGTTCTTTGCAGTCCCTGCTTAGTGTTGCACTCTTTTTCAAGTACTTTGTCCAACGCAGTACTTTGCACTTCTTTCTTGACCTTACTATCTTCTCCAGATGTGTTTGAAGTACACAACTTCTCGGACACTATTTGGTCACCAACATTATTAGAACCTATTGAAGAGCACAGGGCAGAATTACTTATTAAATTAGTCTTCTCATCAAGATTTACTGAATCTTTTTTGGCAATATGTATTTTCGAAGGCACAGCCAAGGAAGTATCTATGGATATTGACTTTGCTCCAGAGGAGCTGATTTCAGTTACCGCTTTCACGTCACCATTGGTAAGCGAGGTGTCTTCTTTGCTTCTCAATAAAGAGCTATTGCACTTGGTTGTTACAGGTTCTTCTGCCACTGGTTGGAGCACATCAGCAATAGTGTTATTTTCAACACTTTCCTTTATATATGTGGTCACTTGCATGCAAGTTTCACCACTTTCCAAGTTTTTCTCAGAATCATCAGCTTGTTTTGCATGAGAATTATTTGATCCTACACGCTCGCATTCCTCGTCCATTTTTACCGAGTTAGGTTCTGAGCACGCCGTACTTTCGACTATGCTATTATCTAGTTCATTGCGGTGAGAATTAACAATTTCTAAACATTTTTCAGAAGAGTCTTTGTACATATTTATAAAATTTGCACCCGCCGCAGAGAGCTTGCTAGTTTTTGGATCATGGACGCTTTCCGAGTCTGGAATATGAAATTCTAAATAAACTAAGGCTGGAAAGGGTGTTGTCTACTCAAATAGAGCACAAATGGTATCTTATTTAAGTATGTAGTTACAAGTAAATTATATCATAGATAAACCATTTTCATATTGAAAAGGGCCTTTCAGGAATGTGCAAAAGAAGTCAGCAACATTGCATGTGTACTAATCCATTATACTAGACTATAGTATGGGGAAAACATACCCATAACTACTACTTTTAATGGAAATATACATACTAGATACATTAAAATGCAGTTCCAACCTCTTAGACGTGCAAGATGACCTTGTTTAAAAATATATATAAACAACCCTTAACGACCCTTTTTCTGCAAACTTGCAAATTTACAGGAAACCAATACATTTTAATGCTGAAGACCTTTCGTCACATGGTAGTTTAGTTCCTAAATTCGACGGCAACAACATTCCATGCAGCAGAGGGTAACTCAAATGAGGGATCTAGATGGACGCAAACAACAATGCACTAAATTCAGTATAATAGACCTGCGTCTAATGTAACAATGCCGAACGGCACCAAACACAAAGCCTACCTGCGAACAAAGGAATCTAAAAAGATAGGCTATACAAAATAAAATGTGCAGAATGAAAGGCGACCGAGAACGGGCAAATGCAACACAACAAAGCTACCCCACATGTAGGATGTTGCAGCAATGCTAGGCTGATCGCTCGTCTTTAGACAAGAACCCCTCGCGACGCGATAAGTAGCATAATGTAGCGACCCATTTGCAATGGGTCTTTACATTATTATTGTATTATTATCACATCATGTATCACCATTAACCTATCCTATTCTATTTTAGTTATAACCTGCACTAACCCCTTCAAATCTTCGGACATCTCCTTAGAGATTAAGACTGACTGTATTACATTCTTTTCTGATCAAGAATAAAATC